>JADDOH010002236.1:0-53963 GCA_016648135.1 Agrypnia vestita
CATCGCCGCATCCGGTGGTTAACTCCTGTTTAGACATAACCTCCCACCCTAAGCTGCAGACCAAGATCAAGCCGAGACTCTATTGCTCCTGCTGGAATCCCCCGAAGTCCTCGCTTCCCGGCGACAAACATATCAGAAAGAAATCCCGCGTCTGATATTAAGGTTTGTATATTATCCCGCGGGGCAGTCAAATTGACTGGTGTATAATGATGAGGATCCCACGTTGCGGCTACATGAGCCGGATTATGATGATGTTTACTGCTGATTAAAGGGCTGAATGAACTAACTGGGTGACTGGAAAAGACTCTCCCTTGAGCGCGTCAGTCAGAGCCATGTTAGCATCGCCAAATATAGTTGATGTGATTGATCCCACGGTGTAGTCTTATTGACTAGAGATATTAAATGATGGTAAAACAGCATGATTATTACAGTTGATTGTGTAATTCCTGATATGTTTCTCGCTGGCCGGGAAGGGAGAACCCCGAAGGTCTCTGTATACAGCAAGTTAGAAAAGGTGGTGAATGATGAGAATGATGATGTTAGTAATGCCATCGTGCTCCTGAATGCGGTCCCGATCATAAAGTTGATTGTTAAACTGTTGACAGATCTCGTTCATTAAAGCGGTCCCGAGCATAAGTATTGATTGTCGAACTGCTACCTGCATCTTATAATTTCTCGTTCATGAGGAACGTCCTATCTCGTCCTTGAGTGCGGAGTTATTACATTCACATACATTCATAACCAGAGCCCGAGCTCGTCGCACCAAGGGGACTGAAAAGACGTGAGAGGTTCTTCCCCTTAGATGTTAGAGGGGTAACCGCATCAAGACCTTCAGACCATCCTGTAATTCTTGGCTTTAAAACCCAGTCACAACCGGGTAGATACAGTTAAGATGGCCCTACCTAGTCCCTGACCTAAGGTGTCTCTCCAATCTAATCAGACTCCATAGCCGAGAACGCGCGCTCCGACATTCGACCCTGTCTTGCCACGCGAGTAGATCCAACTTCCTCTTTTTCCACAATCGAAATTCTGCCTCCCAAGATCACGGGGCGTGAAAGACGTACAACTCCTCGCCTCCCGACCATGAAGAGACGGACTTCCCCATTCGGTTCTCGTTCATTATCCCATTTATAATCCCCGCGTGCCTAACCTGAAGAGTCTAGCGCCGGTAATAAGATCTCATTATGCTACGTTGGAAGTTAATATTGCACAACCGGGCGAAATGCCTATTTTCCGCGAACCTATTCAATTTGTAAAACACAATAACATGTATTTATATATGTTAGTAAGACGTTTGAAATGCAGAATGCACGTACAATGACCTCGCTTCTATCCTAAAGATATTAAGATATAATCCCGACGTTACGTCCCGACATCAGTACTAATTTGTTTCCGCGTCCGTTACCGTCGTCTCTGAACCCACGTAATGAAATGAATAGTGACCATGTGACAATGACAAATTATATAGCACGAACATTCCATTTGTTACACATAAGAAAACATCAGGAATAAAAAATATCAAAGGTTCTTATCTTAGTTCTGTAGTTGGTCTGCTTCCGAGATGGCATCCAGATCCGAAGTCATATAACGGGTCCTCTCCAAAATTGGGCAATTACCAGCGCCTGTGTAGCCCTTCGTTTCCCTTGTATATATATTTTAATATCAGCGCCTGTAAAACTGTATTAGATCCTAGAAACAAGAAAACTATTCCCTCTACGCCGAGCACATGCAGAACATAAACCCCCTCAATCTAGTTCATCCACGGTTAAGAAAAAAGGCGAAAGAATAGTAATAGTAAAAGGTCCCAACAGAAGTTGAAGTTCTCTGTAAACTGTCCATATCCTATAGTAGCGCCTGTGTTTTCCAATAACAACCTTCCAGTCATGTATTTAACATAACGTCCTCCTTGTGTGTATGTGTGCTTCAATATCTGCCATCCAGTTAATGGTTCCCAAAATAGTGTTTTCCTTGTATATATATTTCAATATCAGCACCTGTAAACCTGTATAGGATCCTAGAAACAAGAAAACTATTCCCTCTACGCCGAGCACATGCAGAACATAAACCCCTTCAAACTAGTTCATCTACGCCGTACAATGATATCACATGCAGACACAAACGATATAATTACAAGTATGCTTGCGTCCCGCCGACTGGATGCCTGTGTTTTCCAATAACAACTTTCCAGTCATGTATTTAACATAACGTCCTCCTTGTGTGTATGTGTGCTGCAATATCTGTCATCCAGTTAGTGATTCCCAAAATAGTGTTTTCCTTGTATATATATATATATTTCAATATCAGCACCTGTAAACCTGTATAGGATCCTAGAAACAAGAAGACTATTCCCTCTACGCCAAGCACATACAGAACATAAGCCCTTTCAAACTAGTTCATCTACGCCGTATAGTGATATCACAAGCAGACATAAACAATACAATTTCAAGTATGCTTGCGTTCTCCCCCACCTTGGTGGAAATATTCGCATTCGTATTCACCGAATAGTAGGCCTGATATTCGTATTCATGAAGGTAGTATTCGTTGCATCAAGGTTATTATATTTACAAGTATGTTCTAGTTCCCCCACCTTGGTGGAAATATTCGCATTCGTATTCACCGAATAGTAGGCCTGATATTCGTATTCATGAAGGTAGTATTCGTTGCATCACTCTCAATAATAAAATCATATAGATAGATAATTACGGTAACTCATAAAAATATGATATTACTTATATTAAACGAACAAAACAAAACCATCTGTCATATAAGTAAATAACGTGATCACGGAAGACCGAAGGTTAACTACCCCTGAACAAACCGCGAACTGCCCACAATAATGGAAAATGTTGTAGAAAGCATTTCAAATATCTAATATTGAATGAATAAACAATGTCATATGAATAACTATCGCAATTACGGAAGGCCGAAGGTTAACCACCCCTGAACACACCGCGAACTGCCCACAATAGTGAATAATGTTCTAGAAAACATTTCAAATATCTAATACTGAATGAATAAAACAATGTCATATGAAAACTATCACGGCTACGGAAGACCGAAGGTTAACTACCCCTGAGCACACCGCGAACTGCCCACAATAGTGAATAATGTTCTAGAAAACGTTTCAAATATCTAATATTGAACGAATAAACAATGTCATATGAAAACTATCACGGCTACGGAAGACCGAAGGTTAACTACCCCTGAACACACCGCGAACTGCCCACAATAGTGAATAATGTTCTAGAAAACGTTTCAAATATCTAATATTGAACGAATAAAACAATGTCATATGAAAACTATCACGGCTACGGAAGACCGAAGGTTAACTACCCCTGAACACACCGCGAACTGCCCACAATAGTGAATAATGTTCTAGAAAACATTTCAAGTATCTAATATTGAATGAATAAAGCAATGTCATATGAATAACCACCGCAATTAAGGAATATATACAATTCGAAACACGTCTTTATAAGAACTTGATAGGAACAAATCGTGTTTTCAACGATTGCCTAATGATACGCAATACAAACATGTAACGAGTTCAAATAAACCACACATTCATGTTTTAATAAAATAAATATAAAATCCAGATGCATTTTTAAAATATATTATTAGTAAGAAACTCCTCGCACGATTTGAATTTATATCACGCTTACAATCGTGATATCAAAACACATAATTAAATTCTCGTATTAATTGAAACAACACAGCGCCTTCGAATACAGGCCGATAATAAAATAATTAACCGCAATAGAAACCATAAATGTGTTCCCCAGCTGAAGACCGGCCGCATCTAAATTAACTATCTCTATACAACATGTACAATTCGAAATACGTTTTATAAGAACTTGATAGGAACAAATTGTGTTTAGAACGGTTGCCCAATGACGCAATAAAAACATGTAACGAGTTCAAATAAACCACACAATCATGTTTTAATAAAACAAATATAAAATCCAGAAACATTTTTAAAATATATTGTTTGTAGGAAATTCCTCGTACGATTTGAATTTATATCACACTGACAATCGTGATATCAAAACCCCATAAATACTCCGATCCCAATTATTTCCAAACAATACAAATCATATAGAAATCCGTGTATTCAATCGCCAGTATAGATAACAAAGCATTCTTTAGCATAAGAATACATCCGCCCTGAAGAACCTCTCGCACATTCCGAACCTCGCGACATTGAATATACATAATTATACTGAATTTTAAAACCCACAACAAACACGAAACACCCTTCGTCAGTAAAGTATTCCATTTTAAAGCCTTTATATCTTTGGTAATATATGAATATCAAATTTAAATGATTTTTCATATGAACAGCGACAGAATTACATATTTCATCAGCGTTATGCAATAATTCCCCCGCTGGAATTATCACCGTAGCAACAGTACGATTTCTTGTACATTAAATCCGAAGCGCGTATAGTAATAATTATCCCTAGGCCCAAAATACGTAACAAAACAATCCACAACATGTATCAATAATTGTTACGATCCAGAAAGTTCTAAATTGAATACACGAAAAAGGCAATAGAAATAAATAATATTGAAAATGCTTAGCTGTTCACTGTTCCAATTCTCTTTGAATTATTATCAACCTCTGGCTTTTTCCTCGATCCAGCCAAATTATCTTCCTTACCTGACTCTCCTCGACAAAGCCTCCGCCGACCTTCAAGCTGAAAACTCAAGTGCCGCTTTCTAATTTGTAACGCCTAAAAATAGTCCCTATCTCTCGCCATCTTTGATTCCAACTCGCGTGTAAAAGTCAAAGTCTAACTCTGAGAAAGCCTCTGATTCGTCGAATTCGTTCCGCGAATCCACGTTCCTGATAGGCTAGATTCGGTGCTCACGGCCCGCGTCTGTGATTGGACAATCTCGTTAAACAAAATAACATAAAGCCTGCTTTACACGCCCGCGTGCAGAAATAATAAAGCTCGTCCGCACTTACTTATCCGGCAAATATTTAATTATAGAGTATTTAACGGTTTGTGAAGCTTCTCTTTATTATAAACTTTAGCAGATAGATATTTTCGTATAATTTTTCAGCAATGTCTATTTGAATAGGCCAATATCGTTACAGTCCGTATGTCAATATGTGAAAATTAACATGTAACATGAAAAGTAACATTTTGTTACTGTTTTTGTAACAAGAATGTCAATGATGTAATTGATGTATTGTAACCAGATATGTCAATCAAAATGTGCTTGCCTCATTGACTTTAAGCATTAGACAAGCTAAAAACTGAAAACTTCATTGAAATTATAAGAGCATCTGGAATTGATAATAATGATATCCGAATAATAGGAAACTCGTATTTGTATCAAAAGCATCACTGAAGGTATAAGACCAATTAACCGAATAAGTGGAAATATGGAGAAGAGTAAGACAGGGTTCTCTTCGTTCACCAATGTTCTTCAATCTCTGTACAGAAAAAATATTTGAGGAGTCTATACGAAGCACAAGAAGGCTTGGTAATAAATAGAAAGAAATTAAACAACCTTCGCTAAGCGGACGATACCCTGATTCTAACGGACTCTGTGGAAGGTCTCCAAGTTCTACTGACGCGTGTGGTTAATGCATGCGAAGCCTTCAACTGAATTCGAACAAGGCAAAATACATTATCCAACAAAACGAAACGGATGATGGTTGCCTATATATACGTCGATAGAATTAGATTAGAAAGAATAGATAAAATAGCCTATCTGGGATGCAGACTAAATGAAAAATGGGACCCTTCTATAGAATTTAAATGTCGTATAGAACAAACCCGAGCTTACATTCTTCCGGATGAAAAACGTGTTATGCAGCCGTGAACTAAACTTAAATTTGCGAATGAGAAGGATACCATGCTGTATGTTCCCCTACTTTTATATGGAATGGAATCGTGGAAACACACTGAAACAATGCTAAAGCTAATTGAAATACGTATTTGAGATGTGGATCTATAGACGGCTTCTAAAAATAAGCTGGATTCTTGGGGCCATCCGGATGCGAAAGGAAAAAGAAATCCTTAATAGGAAATTCTTAATATGGAAAAAGAAATGTTTAAAAAAGAAATCCAATTAAAACCCGGAAATTACAAAATCCAGAGAACTACCAGATTCTGTATCTCATCATTCAAGGTAAAATTGCAAGCAGAAGAGGTCATAGAAGGTCGTGGACAGGAAGAAGAAGAAGATAAATTTTTGTTAATTATTCACCGCTACTTTTACTGAAATTTAGAAATTTCGAAGAATATTTGAGAAACACTACGTATTTTAGATTAGCGGTTTAGATCGTATACTTGTTTCTTGCAATCTAAAAACTACAACGAGTTCACAAACAATAATACATATACAAAATATTTTGTGAAATTAAACATTTCAATGTTATTTAAATTACTAACAAGAAAACACTTCGTGTAAAACCACTATTTATTGAATAATAAACATATTTCAATAAGGGCCAATGGTTCTTTCATCAGGATACAATGTGTACTAAAAATAAAATTTGGAAGTATAGACATTAACAAAAACAAAAAATAGGTCAGGTTGGCATCCTTTTTTCTACTATAATCCACGCAACATACCATAATAATAATGTAATACAAACAGTTATGTCAATATAATTATGGATAGTTTTAGAAATGCATATTATTAGATAATTAATATTTACCGTACCTCGTTTGTTTGAACGACAAAATATGTCAGCCGATCTGTGTAACTCCCTAGGGTATCATTCAAACCATATGTATATAAAAAAGTGATTTTAGAATATTTTCTGTGGTCTCATATGTGTTTTCCATACAGAGGTTGCATATTGTAGATTACTTCGAACTGAAAGTTTAAAATACAGTAATAGAGATATTACATTTTAAAACGTTTGAATGGATGCTCTTAAAATGAATCCTACCATTTTAATCCTTAATCAAATAATAGGATCAAATAAATAACACCAATAATTTGCCTTTATCTCTTTCCGCTGCTGTAGTATGTGCTTAATTTAATAATTAAAATGCATTTACGAATATCATACGAACAAAACTTCTATAGGTAACAATAATATAAGGTTATATAAGGTTTTTATGTCAAAATTTTTCATCGGTCATTTTTTGCTCTAACTTGCAATTATTAATACGTCGCTGCACATATTTACATAAATTATTTAGAAAATTATATTTCCTATAATATTAGCTATAAAAAAATACGAGAAAAGTTCACACATGTGCTAATATGGTCAAGTTCGTTATTCGCAAAAAGTGCTTCAAAGTATTGAACATGTCATCTGATGTGTAAGAATCAATTTTTTGTTGTACTTTCTGGTTTCAGTCTTTTTTACTTGAATATTTTTTATTAACTATATTTTTTGAAATCAATTTTTTTTTTAATAATTTTTTTTTATTAATTAATTAATAATTAATATGATACAGATGAATTGAATAAATAAGTAATGATTGATAAGTAGTAATTATTAGTATTAGGAAACTTTATAATATAAAAATTATTATTGATAAAGTTATTTATATGATAGATAATATATATAATAAATGATATATATAAATATATTATAGATAGATACTATAGAGATTACTATATACTATATATATATATAATATATATATATATAATATATATATATATATATCTATATATATATATATATTTATATATATAATATAAATAATATATTAAAAAAAAAAAAAATTATAAATATAAATAATAATTAATAATAATAATAATTAATAATAATTAAAAATTAATAAACTTTTTAATAAATTAGTTAAACGCTATTAGGATAGTGTTAAATTATTTCCCAAATATATTCCCATTATCATTTAGTGAACGCACTAAAGGATAATGGGGATATATTTGGGAAATAATTTATGGAAATATATTTCTTACCTTTTTTTTTCTAAAATAGCTAAAATATTTAGAAAAACTGTAACATCCTTTATATTTATCAATAAACCACCAGTTTTATATATTTTTTGTTTGTTTTATTATTTCCAATCGCCATATCCGTTTAAGGGTTAAGAATTTTCTGTGTTAAGCGTACTGCGCTAACTACTATATTTCCCTAATCTTTTGTCGATCTTGTCTTGCCTCTGATCACTCGAGCAGTCTACGTTGAGATGTCTAAATTTGTCGACTGGTTTCAAACTGGCGCCTTCTGTGAGATGTCAATGATTATTTAACCTCTATTCTTCACAACTATTTCTGGTTCGGTTGTAAATCGTTATAGTTTTGCTGCTGATGGTTTCGGTGTCACCACGTTGTCGAGTCAAAGGTTATTATTAACAAAAATTATATTGGTTTTTTAACTGGATTATGGATACCACGTTTGGCCCCTTACTAAGAAAGTCCATTTCCAGTAAAAACATAATGGACTGTTTTAATGTAATTAATTAGTAAAATTGGTGTGACACCTGCAGACCAGAGATGGATCGATCTGATGAAGTAGTTGGCAATGTTTAACCAGCGGTTGCAGCACTGCTAACTGGCGTTGTTTCGATTCCCATCAACATCACGCATTTGCATGAGTATTTGGGCAAATCGATTAAAACCAGTTTTTACCATTTAAAAACAACCTATTCACGGACATTCCGACCATTGAGCGTACGAGTATTTTCAAAACGTTTAAAATATTGCGATATTTTCATTGGTTTTTAAAAAAAATGTTTTATTTTTCTTTAATAATTAAGTAGAGTGGAAGTTTGGAGATGGTTTGTGGAAGATAAAAGTTAATCTAAACCTTGAAAAGACTCTATATATAAAACGGCAATCGCTCGATTTTCTCTTTTCCAATTGTGTATCTATGTTATTTTCCTGTTTTAGGGAATATTCTTATTTCACGTTTATATGTATAACATTATTATATATTAGGGGCACACTGACGAACGATATATCGCGGCGCGGCAGTAACGATCAGGCGCAATTATAACTAGATACTATATTCTAATACTGTATAGTTCAGTTCAATACAGTTACAGAAGTACTTATATAATTACCCTATTCTCAGAATAAAAATATCGTTATATTTATATGTTTTTTATTATATTAATTACTGTATTTTCTTGTGTCTTTTTGTATTTATATTTTTAATATTATATCATTTTTGTCATTTTATTCTTAGTACTAAGATAGTTATTATGTAAAAGACCAAATCAGTGCGTGTACACTATAGAATAAATAAATAAATAACAGTTTATATGTACAGGAGTAGATAAATAGGATGAAATTCTTTTGTTATGTATCGATTTTCAATTTTCGCTTCTTCCACATCCTTACTTGTACAAACTATGTATGCATACACATGAACTGCATTAAAGATAGACCTCCCAGAAAAAAACGAGGCGTCTCAAATGTTCACCAGTGTACTGCAGAATATTATAATTGTGGAAACGTATTTAAAATGATTTTATAATACATAGGTTTATAGGTAATGCAATTAAAAAATAAGATTAGCTGCAATATACAATTATATTTCTTTTATAATAAATGTAGCTGAAATCAATAACGGCATAGCTGCACTATACATCAGGGTCGTGTAGTGGGAGCATGACTTTTACGTAATCAATTATTTGGAAAAAAATTGGGAATACAACATATATTTCGTAATATTTCTATCACAATTGTTATCATAGCATTCATATTTTGATATCTCATAAAAATCTATAGTGTAAATTTTTCCGAAATTTACGTTTGCAAAAAAGTCATGCTCAAATATTCCCACTGCACGCGCCTGCTATACATATATGTATTGTGAATTGGATTCTCAAATCAAACCAGGAATGTTTAATTAAGTAATTTTATAAATTAAAAAATAAATAAAAATAATCGAGTGACATTACATTTCTATTATTTTGAACCAATCTAACTTGTAAGTCATATTGGCTTGCAATGCTTATAAATACAGATTATCTATAATTATGCATGTTGTTATTATGCATAATGTAGGCTCACGTATTTTATATAAAAAAAGTGAATTTCCCCCCAAAGCACGAGTGAAAATCTTTTGAGTGGTAATATAATGCTAGGCTAATGAAGTATAATAAGATTAATTTGTAATTACCTTTATAAAATAAAATAAATAAATACAAACATTTCTAATGAACATGTAAAGTGTATTCCAATTCTCGCATACAGATGCATGGTCTCTTTGGCGGCGAAGTCTACGTCAGGTGTAGGATCCTGCAACTGCTAAGCTATTCCAAAGAATAACAAGAAGACTAGTTCTTAAAATTATAAACCAGAAATCTCAAGGGAGGGTGAATCTTTAGCGAAATCAGATGGACCAGATGCGAGGTCAGTGACTTCAAAGTGAGGCTGGAGTCAGCTCAGGGTAGCACCGGCAGTACTGACCTCGCCAGAGCGCAGGGAGAAGGGCAGGCGAATGTATGAGCTTTTTACGAATGTGTTTGTGATTTATTTATTTTTCAAGGATGTCGCTACAGCTGTGAGGCAATTTAAGTAAACTTTTTTTAACATAAACAAAGATAATCAAAACCCTCCAACCGGATGCAACAGATTTGTTTATTAGAAGGTTTTTTGAACCCTTAGAGACCAACCGTTATTTTTGGATCGATTAGTCAACACTTGTCCAATTTCGTGATTTTTGATTCAGCTTATTCAAAGATATCCTTACGGATGTAAACACCCTAATGCCCAGGAAGTTTAATGTTCGAAAATTTAATTTTTACGGTAAAATATTGTAATGTTCCGACTATTCAAGCATTATTTTGATGTTTTTACTCCCTTTATATTAACTCGTGTCGTCTGCTTGCTTGCTTGCCGGCTTGCCGGGTGAAAAAACTTTGGATCGATTTTTAACCCTTTTCCCGGGATCCAATCGAGCTGAAACTTTGCAAGCAGACTCGTGACGACGATCAAGAAGATCTATCAAATTTTCGTTAAAAAATATTAATAATTATAGCATAATTTTAGATTGACGTTACGGAATATTAAAATTTGAATTAATCCGTCGGTAGGTATAATAGGTACTTCACTACGAATTTCGAAAATTTATGACAATTGGTTCACAGATGACAGCACACTTCGGTTTTTTGGGAAGAAATCATATAATTAAGAGATATTTTTCATTTTCAGTCAACCAATTATTTAATTACATGATGGTAAACTTAATATACAAAGAAAGGGAGTAAAATAAAAACTTGGTTTTTATGGGTTAGTTTTTTTGTAAGTCATCTTGACATCTGACTTGGCGTTAGTTAGTGGTTACGAGGTTCGCCTAGTGAACCGATGGTCTGGGATCGAGCCTCATTCTGAGACACCAGCAAGTTAGTCCTTTTTTCGTAGCCCAGGTATTTATTTAGCTTAGTTTGAAAAAAAAAATTATGAATCTCTATTAAAAAAATAAATAATAAAATAAAATTAATGATATCCCATTCTTAAAAAAAATCAGCGGACACTGCATCCAAACCTTCAATAATTGTACAATTATTTATATTGTATTAAAATAAAAAAGAATTATTTATATAACAGCGCCGTTTTCGTACAGATTTTTTTATTCGCTTTTTGTTTATTCGAAATTTATTAAGAAATAAAACATTAGAGAATAAATTTTACATTATGTATATGAAAACATATTACAGAGGAAAGAAAATGTTAGTTTATTATTAACAAAGATTATCTTACTTTATTCCTTTAAACTTTCATTTATGTCAATGTATTTAAGGATACAACATTTTTATATATATATATTGTACTTTTCATAGTTATGTTTTTTTTTAATACTTAATTTAAAATTGAAATTTTTCTGTATATCGCTGCTAGGAAATTTTTAATTGTTATGAGAGACAATATCATTTACATCAGAGTTTAAAAACCGTGCATTACGTTTATCCTATTAAAAGGCCTAAAGTGACATGAATGCAGTGGAAATGAGGTCACTTAGAGGTATATGGGTCAAATCCATTATGATGCAAATGATGAACATGTTATGAGTGAATCTGATCTCGGCATAATGGAACGAATTAATGAAAAAAGAAGATGGTAAGAAATATATATGATGCAGGTGTAGGTGACATTGTGACATTGACATTGACGTCATCAAGTAAGCTAGAAGACACCTTGTGCAGACTTCTAGCCGGCTCTAACTAATTTCCAGCTTTCTTCTTCTTTTTTCTTCTTCTAATTTAAAATTCTACTCTTGCTTACTGGAAGAGGCATAGGCGACATCATATTTCTAATGTACGTAAAATAGTTAACTCAGAAATAAACTTCGAATGGATGGATAATCGAACGATTATCCATCCGGTGCCTCCTAGATCAGCCACAACAGACTTTTTGTCTTCAACAGCGTAACACAAATTCCAAAACAATACTTGTTTTTCTACAGAACCTCCCTTGCGATTCAATAAACATTATAAGGAACTATATTCTTTTAATACCGCAGTCGCTACAATTATATCAAACCTTGTCACTTAACCATAATACCGTTTTACATTTATTTATCACTAACACAATTTTTTAATTTGTCTCCATTCCATTTTTTTCCCCATCGCTTCTGGATTTGGAAAAATTCTCAAACTCTTAAACATTTCAGTGTTCTTTTTATTTCACTTTGATGTTACTTTGGTAAATTTAAATAATTGTATTTGGCACTAGTCCATAATAATTTAAATTACTATGCAATTGCGCAATTGACATTTTTGTTGTTGTTTTGTTTGCCTTTTTTTGTAAATCATATTATCAATAAGATGTTAGATTTTCCGAATAAACTAAAAAAAATTATAAATCAGATGCATTTATTTATTATATGTATACTTCGAAAAGGGGATAGGTACTATTCACAATTTTTGCAATCAATTAATAGCCGCAATTTCACAATTAATTTATTTTTTCACTTCTTCCTCGCACTGTCCCAACTCATTGCCTAGGCAGGAGGCGTCGGGATCAGCTCATCTCGTCCTCAGGCTTCTTCTTCGGTTCTGGGTATCGCTTTCATTGGGTATTGAGTCATCCAGGAGTTCTTTGGTCTTCCTCTGGATGTCTGTCGGTGAAGCTCCATAGACATTGCCTGCTTCACCGTGTGGTCTGGTGGTCTCCGTCTTACGTGCCCATACCATCTCAACTGTCGTTCTTCCAGCTTACTGTTATGTCCGTGACACCCAGGCTGCTCCGAATGCATCCTATCTTTTAGTGTTACTCCTGCCGACCATCTAAGCATTCGCATTTCTGCTGTTTCGAGTTGCCTAGAGCAGGAGTTGTACATAGTCCAGCATTCGGAACCATACATTATCGCGGGTCTAACAATAGTCTGGTATATCTTTCCTTTTAGTTTTATAGGCATTTTCGGGTCACACAAGATTTCTAAATTTCATCTAAATTTCATCCATCCCACACCTGTTCTATGGTCAACATCCGCTGCACATCCTCCCTATCTGTGAATCAGAAAGATTTTTTTTTACAATAAGATAATTTTTTTATTTACCCTAAAATGCACTACCCAAATAAATTATTATTTTCACACATTCTTGAAAACAATATCTCCAGTGAATAGTCGCTAACGTTTTGCCACCAAAAAGTTATTTGATTTTCTAAATAACTAACTAACTAACTAACCATCAAGCCGTTTCCCGCAGGGGTAGGCAGAGAAGATTGAACGCCACACTCTTCTATCGTGGCACACCACTTTTGCTTCGGCCACATTCATACATCTTCTCATACAAGTTCTACGGTTGTTGCGGCTTTTAACGGTTTTTTTTAACGGTTTAAAATCCTCAAACACTTGTTGTATCTGATCGTGCCAGGTCTTTCGCGGACGCCCTCTATTTCTGTTGCCTTCAACACTCGCCTCATATATTTTCTTGACCATCCTTACCTCGTTCATACGTTCCACATGACCAAACCATCTCAGCACTCCTTTCTTTATTCTTAAAATTTAATAAAAATGAGAACGGAGTTGTGTGTGAGCTGTGATATAACTGTGGCGGTCCGTCGTCTCTTTTTTTCTCCCACGCGGACACGGCGCGAGTCAAAAAACGAATCAATCACGCAAACGACCGTTCGCACGCAGAAGGGCTTTTACGTTTCCTCCTCGGGATCTGGGTCAGTTTCCAACTCGCTTCCCATCCTCCCACACAGCATCTGCCCCGCGGGTGCCACGGGCGGCGCGGGCCTCCTGTGTGGGTTCATGCACCCGACGCCGCCCGGCGCCCGGTGTAGTGCGGCACGGAGAAAAGTTGTTCTGACGTGTAGTAAATATCAATTCTGATGCAATTGGTCTTCGGATGCTTGCCTGTGGAATCGGACGTTTCTGAAATTTAAAAAAGTCTGCGATATTCTATTTTATATATTTTTGTAAACTTAATTAGTTCACTGTGATCACTTAAGCCAGCCATACAATAGGTCGTAAGCCCTATAAACACCCAAAGACTTCCATACCTACTTTCCTATATAAATACCTCCACCTCTGTGAGTCATCTATCTTCTTTTTCTTCTTCAGTCCTCAACTCCACTTTGGATATAGGCCTCTTCCATACCCTTCCACCCTTCCTTGTTATCTGCTAATAGTAGCCATTTATTTACCCCCAAAGCGGCTATATCACTGGCCTATCTCTTTTGAGGTCTTCCTACGCCTCTTTTTTTCTCCCAAGGTCTCCACTTCAGAACTCTTGGAGTCTTGTAGCATCCTGCCTTGCAACATGCCCTGCCCATTGCCATTTTAACTTCGCTACGCGATCCGTGATATCACTACTCTAGTTCTGCGCCTAATTTCGTCATTTCTAAATCTCTTAGGCTTACTCCAAGGATGGATTTTTCCATGGATCGTTGCGTGCATTTGAGATTTTCTACTCTTTTCTTTGTAAGGGCCATTGTCTCCGCTCCATAAGTCATCACTGGCAGTATGCACGATTTAAAGGCTCTTATTTTTAGGCTAACTGAGACATCGATAATTCATCTTAATTAATGAATTAGTTTCGCTTTTGCATCGTCTTTCCATACGCATGCAAGAGCACAATGATATAATTTTCGATATTACAATTCCCAAGGGTCGGTAATTGATGAATAATAAAAATAAATTACGAAAAAAGCATACCAAGATGTCCCCCTACTCTTAGGATAACAGGATTATTACATCTCAACACAAAGTGGACGCGAATAGAATGAGAATGGAACCGTGAACCTTCTTGACAGCCCCGTAGGAAAAGCCGGGCGATGGGTCTCTCCGGGCTAAAAATATTTGGCGGAAGAAGGCGGATTGGGCCTTGATTGAGTTCTCTCAGAGGTCCTCCCAACCCCCAACCCTCCTAGAGTAAGGGGACAAATATGATGATGCTGATAAAATCAGTATTATTGCTAAGGATGTTGGTAAAAAAAGTAATACTCGTACTTAGTTACGTGGCTTGTCTGCAGGGGCGTGCAATGAGAACAAGAAGCATGACTTTTTCCTAAACATATATTTTGAAAAGAACCCGAAATACGAGATATATCTAGTAATATTCATATCACAATAATTTACATATTATTCCTATTTTAATATTTCATAATATTCTGCCAGAAAAATATTTGATTTCGATTTTTTTTCCACAACCACATATGTTTAAATAAAAGTCATGCTTCTTGTTCTTACTGAACGCTCCTGCTTGTCTGTTACATAAGTTATTTTACTGTATTATAACACAGTAATTTTATGTTGTGATGAGCTTCAGCAAAATGAAGATGAAAAAAATTAATTGATTAAGACCAGCAT
Organism: Agrypnia vestita; assembly: GCA_016648135.1. Classification (NCBI taxonomy): domain Eukaryota; kingdom Metazoa; phylum Arthropoda; class Insecta; order Trichoptera; family Phryganeidae; genus Agrypnia; species Agrypnia vestita. The sequence goes on from JADDOH010002236.1 coordinate 15,716, forward strand.
CTTTATGACGAAATCGAGATTCAATGAACTCCCGCGCTCTCATTAAGTTATCTCGGCCTCCCGCAGTTCTGAAGACAGTCACCAGAAAAGTGCCGCTTTTTCCACTAAAACAATACAAATTTTGTAAGGTTCAAAAATACAAATAAAAAATGATAAAGTATATTGAATAACATTAATTGAAATAATGGTCAAAACACAACATAAAGATGGGAAAAATTTTGTAATGTTTTTTTGTATTTACGGGATTTATGTAATCAATCATGTTTACATGTTGTTACTATTCATATATATTATTTTATTTTCACTATTGCTTTTGTATTATATAATATGTACTGTTTTTACTATCCACATTTTATATTTATATCCTCAATTAATTGATTAATTTTATTGTTATGTTCAGGTCATGCTTTTGTACGCTTTCTTTGCAAACATTCGCAATAGATTTTTTAATATTATCCATGCAGTATCCAAATATTAAACAATTTGTTTTAAAGTTTAAACAAATTTTCGAACGGCATATTCTTCAGCTGTGAGTAACATGATTATTAATTTCGATTAAAACCATGTGAGTGACATGGTTTTAATCGAAATTACGACCAAATCATGTCGAAAATGTATAGTCATCCACTTTACGTCAATGTTGAAAGTTTCAGAGCTCTAGCTAGTCGGTAAGTTGGTGAAAAATTTATTACAAGATTCCACCACAACAAACAGACAAAAATAATTAAATAAAAGCATGTAATTAACACTAGGTTTACGGCACCCGTCAAATTGACGGATTAGCGATTTGCTTTGTAATTTTTACTAAACAGGCAGAATTTTTTTCTGATTTTTTTAAATGACTTTTTATAATGGATCAGTACAAATATATTTACATTTTTTTTTATTCGGAAACCTATTATTTTATAAAATCTTTATACCTTTATTTGCTTTATACCTATCTCTACGGACACCCGTCAATTTGACGGATTTGGTAGTTTAAAGAATATCCCTTTTGAATTCGTCCCATTTGTGAAATTATTACTTTTGAAACAACATAATCATATTTCTACAATTTGTGTGAAGCAACGAAGAAAGAAAGTCATCGATGTTTTTGTTTCAAACACAAATTACAAGAACCTATGCGCTACGTAATGCATTTGGAGCATTATGATTTATGGGGCAATAAAAAATGGTCTCTTCAAGGGTTGATTTCTGGAAAAGTTGACCTTATGACAATCTTCAGTTTTAGAATTGTAGTCTGTGTGTGAAGACGTATATCAAGTTTTAAAATTTTAGCAATGCGTATAAATATTTGCAAAGAAAAAATCTACTTATCGTAAGAGTTTTTAATTTGTAATTTTCTAATAATTACTAATTGTAGTTTTCTAATAATTACTAATTACTTTTGCAATAATATTTATCTTATCTTCACCCATTTTTAGCAACCATGAGTAAATCAAGAAAGTGTTTGGAATTATTGATAGAAATTTCTAACATCGATGAAGTACATTCCTGTACTAGCTCTGAAGAAAGAGCATTTAAAAGTGAAAGTGAACATGAATCCGAGACTTCCGAATCCTTCTACAGCGAAATGACAGAAGAGTCATCAGAAGAAGAAAACATTCCAGGTCTTGGTAAAAAAAGAATGCGCATTTCAAACGCATTTCCTCAAGCACCGACTCCGAGAAAAAGTCATCCACCTCCAAAAGCAATTCAACAGAACTACTTGCTGTCGGTGGAACACAATGGATGGGTTTTGAAGCAAGTGGGTCCAGCGGTAGACTATCCATTCACACAATATTCGCAGGACCTACTGGATATTCCAAAAGAAATGTGATGTCGGGTCATGTGCGAACTGCCTTCGAACTAATAATTGATACGCGCATGTTAGAACATATCAAAGACTGCACAGAAATAGAAGCGCGTCGTATTCTAAAAAAGAATTAAACCATTTCAGTTCAACAATTGAGGACTTCAGTTAAATAAAACAGTTAAAATATCATTTAATACGAAAAAACGAAGTACTTATGTGGATCCGTCAATTTGACGGGTGCCGTAGAGATATGTATATAAAAAATGCCCGTAAACCTAGTGTTAAAGGAGAATAACAAGAGAACAAAGTTTAATTATTAGTTACACGGTGCAGTAAGTTGAACTCAGTAGCTGTCGTAATAACTAAGGATATCTACCAACTGCGATCGAGGTTCTATGACGGTGATTAATAATTAATAAGCAAGATTTGGCGCTCGGTCAAGCAATTAATAACGCCTCAACTATGTGGTACACGCTCGGTGCATCTTCTGTGTATGGGCGTCCACAGGCGTGGGCGTCTGTACAATTGCCTAATATTGTTGACGGGAGATTTTCACACGTGTGCTTCTAATAATATATACTGGATGCATGGGAGACGTGACACGCCCGTGCCGTGGCGCGGAGGTGGCGGCTGCATGAATGGACCAGCCGAGAACCGGTCGATCGAGCAGTCTCAATGAATGTGTGCTGTCGCGTAAGGCGGGACTAGGCCAACTTTCAGAGTAATGCTGTCCCGACATGGCGTTGATCTGTACAATTTGGTACGTCAATTAATCAACCAGATTCAGCAGTTGATGAATGAAACCGTGTTGCTAGAATGTTTCTTTTCTTATGAAATCGATAACGTTACGAGAAACCCCGCTTAACGCGAGTTCAATTTGCGTGAAGTTCAAATAGGCTGATCAATCAATTAATGCGCTCGGGGTCCTCTTATTAAAAAGAGCTGAGAGTGAATGACCGAATGACGTCCTTCAATTAGAAGAACTGCGTGTTACGCGGAACAGTGGACAGAACGTAACGTGGAATTATCTATTTTATCACTTGGAAATTTAATTTGACCCGAATGTGGATGGATACAGGCGACGTCAACTTCCTACATATAATGCCAATTCAAAAGTAGAGCGTCTAAACTTACATGGACGAATATCCATTCGAGTGCCATCTACGTTTTATGACCATAACCAATCTTACTTTTAGTCTTCTATACTGCGACACAAATTCTGTACAGAAATTATGTTTCTACAGATCTTCCCCACGCATTTTAAGGGGCTAACTTTTTTTGATACAACAATCGCAGCAATTAAATTAAATTTAATCGTAAAGACTAAAATACTTCTGATATTTTTATATTATTTCCCTACTCTCACGACATTTTAGAATAAATTGGAAACACTTAGAAATCGTTAGAACACACGGAAATATATGGAAAAATTCCGGAAATCGAGGATCTTTTATAAACAGTAAAGCCATCGCACGTCAATCAGTCTCGTGTTTGATAGCTGGTGAGAACCACGGAACGGATTATCCGAGAGATATAGTCAGTCAGCGAAAAGGTGTACCAGAGAGAGCTATATGTGGAATATTCTCGAGTGCGAATTACGAAATAGTGTAAACGCAGTGTCTCTTTTTATAAATAAATTATTACGTGAATCTGGTGAATCTGTGACATTATTATCACACAGATTTTAATCCAAAACCATCACCATTCTTCTTAATAATAATTGGATAACTTGTATAGCACCGTTTTCGCGAATACTCACCTCAAGGGCGCCTTCCGTCACCACCTTTAGCTGTTAGAATTTTATTTGTTTTTTTAATTTCGATTTTTTCTTACTTTTTAATCATTCTTACAAGTCCGTTATATGACATAAAGGAATCGTGCAATTGACGTAATTTTTTTATATACTATTGTTTAACCCAACAATGGCAAACCTTTTTTTAAAAAGTAACTTTACTTTATTTTTTTTTATTAAAGTAACTTTACTACAATCAGCAATTATGCTACGATTAGTTTTTTTACTTAGAAATATAACGTAAGGACTATATCATCCTTTAACAATACGGTCCAATAAGATAAAAAGGGTTCATTCACCCTTCCTTGGTTGGTTGGTTCAGTAGATTCTTCCCCATTCATTGCTGCTGTGCATTCGATACTTAATATCTGCTTCAAATGTGTCCACCTTTAGTAATATGCACGTCCAAGTGGACCCATCAGTCCATCTATGTCTAAGCTAGATTTTATAGAATTAATTTTAGAAAATAATGAACCTGTTAATCGTTCACGTGTCAGCTGAAATGCTGTACGTGCCATATATGAAACGCGTGGCCTAAATTCACCACCACTGGTTTGACCTGTTATTACTTCTCACTCTGTTATTAATATGCAGTTAGAATTCCCCAATAAAATAAAATAAAAAAAGTGGAAAGATGCGCCGAAATTTAGACCAAGCAATCGCCACCTATCGAAAATCAAGTCCTTTTCAAACATCATTGCTCCATTATGTAAATACTGAATTATTTAGACGTTCATTATTATTTTTAAATATTTTTACTCCCTTTATATTAACTCGTGGTGTCTGCTTGCTTGCTGTCCAAAAAACTTTGGATCGATTTTTAACCCTTTTCCCGTGATCCAATCGAGCTGAAACTTTCCAAGCAGACTCGTGGTGACGATCAAGGAGATCTATCAAATTTTCGTTAAAAAAATAATAATTTTCAAATTTTTAATGGTTTTTTCATACAACTTTGTAAGTTGTACGAAGAGACTTCGACTCATCTGGTAGACACTAAACATGATTATAGTATATTTTTGGAAATTTTTTATTACTCCCTTTTGTAGTGTCGCCCGACCGAAGCCCAATGCGTAGGTTAAGCGCCAGACCAGTTTCAACTAGTAAATTAGAAAGGGAGTATAATAAAAACTTGGTTTTTATGGCTTAGTTTTTTTTATTATTCTCTTGTGACGTAAGTTATATTTACTATATTTTTTCTAATAATAATGTTGATTTCGCTTAGCGCGTGGAAATTACAGCATCATTATCATCTTCATCCCCTTGTAGTGTAGGGTCGGGGGCCCAAAGACTCGACAAGATGTTTCCATGTTCTCCTGTCTTGCGCTGCTTCTGCACGAGTCAACCAGTCTAGACCCATTCTGTTTTCATACAGATTTTTCTGCTACTTCTCCCAGCTTAATCCGGGGTGACTCACCGGCCGTCTTCTTTCCGGTGTTGCCAAGGGGATTCTTCTCGGTATTTGTTCATCTGGCTTTCTTAGCACATGTCCAAGCCACCTCATTTGTAATTTTTCTATGTGTAGGGATAGGAGCTCCATGCCGAGTGTGTGCCTTATGTCGGCACTTCTCACTCTATATATCAGTGTGACTCCCGCTACCAACCTTCCTTAGAAAACTCATCTCGGCAGCCTGGGTCCTTGCTCTCTTACATTACTTAAATTACATATTTGTTAAATACATTTTGTAAGGTTTTCCTGTACATAATGCCCTCTTGCCTAAAGGCGAAAGTAGAGGAAGGATACGATTTCTCATCCCTGTTTTATATTTATGTTTCTTACTTCTTCTGTCCTTTTTTCTAACAAGTCGGTGTCGCTCACGTTTGTGTTTATGTGATGTTTCTCGAATCGATGTGCGTACTTTAAAATATGCCCTGCATGTTTTTAGCGTCATATTACCGATACAAACTTTTTTCTCCTTGTAAATTATTCTCATTAATGCAGAACATGTTTGTTGTTACTTAGTATAAGACTTTGTACTGTTCAAAAATTATTGTGACGTGCTGCTATTTAGAGACAGAGAAATCGTTTACAATATGTATCGAAACTATTTTAATACTTAAATAAAATTACAAATTAAATAGGCAACAGTTAGATTGTAATATCGTCAAAGGATTTTTAATATGATAAGCAATCGTGTTCATAATAATGAATTATTAAATGCTTAGTATATTTTGAATCTTCTTCTTATGGAGCCATCTCTTATCGGAGGTCGGTGATCATACTGGCGATAACGACTATCAATATTAATATTTTGAATAAGTATTACAAATAAAAAATGATAGGAATTAAATTATAAAGTAACACGTACAAGTATAATAAATGTAATGGCCAGGGAAAATATAAAACCTTAAGGCATATAGACGTACCACTATAACTTGGCGTGCGAGGGAGGGCGTCCCTGTCGCCTAACAGAAGTTGTCAGGGTGCAAATTTATTTCACAATACATAATGTACAGAATGTCCGGTGACCGGTGTCGTATTAAATACAGAAATTTGGTCGGACAGCACTAAAGAAACCATGCAGTAATGGCGGCCGTTCTATCTGTCAAACTGTCAGACGATAATATCGGTCCATTATTCGCTTTTTCAGCTTCGAAAAGCTTAAATACTTCATTGGCAATTGTTCTTGCACCATCCCGGACTGTTTTGGACAAAATAATTCAGTGTATATTGGTAATCAAGATGACACAGCTCGCGCTCAAAGACGAGAATAACTGAATGACATGGCGAGGGGTTTCCACTGGGTGCGGGCGGGGCGGGTTTTAGTTCAAAATTCGCCGGACGCCAAGTTACGTTGGGCAAGCAATAACTAGATGCATGTAATCAAAAGATCAGTGTAAGATTATAAGCATAACATTACATAATCGAAGTAAACAAGGCAAGGTCAGATATATCGTACATAATATAAAAAATGTGCTCACCAAACACAAAAATGAAAAAAAAATCTAAAAATTTGGGTTGGAAAAGTTTTGCCTTTTTTTCTTAGCTTACCTATGTGATAACTGTTGTTTAGCATAAATATGAAGTTTATTATTTTTAACGGACATCCGGAGAAATTTAAATTCGGATGTTGGATTATCCTACCGAATAGCAGTTTTTTTAAACTGTTTTTAATATGTTTGAAAAAATGAAATGTATTAAGAATGAAAACGTAATTTTATAATTTATAATTTTCAATGCATAATTTATAATTTTTTTATAATTTATTCATAATTTCGAAATGTTTTTTTAACGTTTTTATTTTCAACATATATGTATACTGTTTTTATTTTCTAGAAAAAATATAGGTAGGTACACAAGGAATGTTATCTTTTTTTCGGTAAAAACGAATGGCCTTCAACTAACTAATCGGTAACTCTTCGCATGCTTATTTCTACCTCTTTCGGTATCGCCGTTACCAATAGTGAGCTACCACATAATTCAGAATATACAAAAACTTGGATTAATGATCTTGGTACATTCTTTCACAACATAAAGATCAACATATTTTTTCATTCAGCCCATACAGAACGTACAAATTGATCATTCGTACCTGAAAAAATAAAAAATTTCAAAAATTGATTTTGTGACATATTCCACTATTGATATCAATGACTCATTTGGCAACTAGATGTTTTATTGGTTGGTAAGCTTTCCATGACTAAATTGTTGATGCTTCATAAATGATGGGTGGATATTATTCGATCCGATTACCTTGGTAAATATTTGTATGTCCTTATCAATTTTTACCTTGTGATGATAAATATGATAGCGCCAAGTATACTGGTATTAAAATAATTTGATATCGAGTGACTGTCAGTTATCATCCGCCACTTTGAAATTGAAATATCTTATCCTTTCCCTATGTCGTTTCTTCTCATACTTTGTACAACGCACATATTCTTTCATCACTACTAATTTCGAGATTAATTCTTAACGCATTTATATACAAGGTAGATGAAGGTGGGCTTGAAAGGGGGAGGAATTGTGGTAGTTATTGGGACTATTGAAAGTAGGGGTGAAGTATTAGGAAAAGTAATATTTTTGATGTGTCCTTTTTCCGAATTTATATTTTTCAACGCCCACTACTAACTAGGTTGTATATTATTATTCTGTCTTACGTACGGAGTGGTAATTTTTATTTCTTTATTTTTCAAATGTTAAACCAGAAAACCCGACGAGTTCACAGATTTTTTGACGATTGTGACGATATGACGATTCTGTATTAGGAAAACGTCGCTAATAAATGTGTGTATCATAAAACGTGTCAAGAAAGACGCGAATATCAGAAATATGTTGAACAGAATTTCTTTCTGTGAATGACATAATATCTAAAATGATCGTAATGTTTGCTTTGCCACATGCAATAGCTGTTAAATGTATTCCTGAACCATATTATCAATATTAAAAAATGCTTAGTAATATCAGACAACAAAAATGTATTTCAACCTGTAACCAGCCCTGTAAGCATGAAATCATAATACATAAATAAATAACACTAGGAAAGATGTGCAGTTGGGTATAAGGTTGGTATCTTGTAATCGGTGTCCTACCTGAGATATGCCCATCGTCTTGACATTGACCATTGACGCCAAACATACCATTGTAATAGAAGAATTGCATATTTCAAAAAATAATACTTAATAATATTATTTTTCAAAAACGACATCTTACATAGACGTATGTTTTTTTTACTAAAACGTGTTTCTGAAAGAATACTTTTTTTAGATGAACATAACGTCTAGTAGCACAGTCCAACATACTTTTGCACTATCGGTATTAGCAACACTACCTAAATCCAATCCCAGTGCGCGCCAATCCTGTTCAGGTAATGATATCTACCTGTTTGCTATCAGATCAGTCATCAAATGTCAAGATTAAATTTCCCGCCTGTAATCAAAAATTTTGAGGACCGGATATCCTAACGAAATTAGTGATTTATTAAACGGTTTATTTATTCTGATTTAAATTACAATCTACGAGCCTTGATTTTATTTCGTACTTGTTTTTGAGTGATTTGTAAAAACATGCAAAAAGAAGTACGAAATAATCAAAAACGAATGATTAAATATTTCGCAAAGCTTGTAGTTCGAGATTTTTATTTATTTATTTAATACCATATGATTTTGTACGTAATTCTTATTGTAATATGATATGTACGATTGTATTAGAAGATAACTGGTTGAGGCACATAAAGTTTACAAATATTATAAGTTATGATCAAGTATATACATTTATAAAAAAAATAAATAAGGAAAGGGAAATAATGATACCGACTAATCGGCTTCAACCTTCAAATAGCAATTGGTTTCTATGATTACACCAATACCTGGTTCAACCATTTCTCTAATTCATATTTTTGTTATCGGGACGTTTCATTTTGCTTGTGCTGTTCAAAATCTTTATTCAACAACTGTCAAAAGAGTTTAGGACCAAAGTATCTTTAAGTTTTTTGCCCATAAGAAGTATAGGTCTTTTCATATAAGCTTGCAATTGAGTTAGTGTGGGTACAGTACGTAATACGCATTGTTTCATTGTGTTAAGTTTACGGATACGAGAGGGGCGTATCCGTAAACTTAACACAACGAAACAATGCGCGTATTACGCACTGTACCCACACTAGCTCAATTGTAAGCTTATATGAAAAGACCTATACATGTCCATTTGGTCATTTTGTCCAACATTTTTTTAACGACTTTAGGACCAAAGTATCTGAAAGTTCTTTGCCCATAAGTATCTAGAAAGTATATGGAATTTGAAGGCTATTTTTTTTGTTGTGTATAGTAATAGTGTTTTTGTTTCTCTATAATATATGTAAGTTTTCAAAAGATACTATTACTATTAGATTACTATTAAAATGGTTTTCTGATATTAATGGATAAATTCCATTGTCGTAGATTATTTTCTTTCTAAACGTAAAGTCAACTTTTCATAAATAAACATCTCGAATAATTCCATCACTCACAAAGTGACCAAAGGTGATCTTTCTTATTCTTGTAAACGCAGATGACGCGACATCCGTAGTAATTATATGTAAATGTCGCCACAGGCGCACGGGATTATGCTGATGGGGAATACATTCCGCTGGTGAATTAGCCGCTGCATTATCTACTAAAGCCTGCATTAACCTATTGACCTCTCGGGAAGTGCATCGGCGCAGGAAACTACCGCTCTGAGCTGCTCACCAATATTGGCATAATCTTCAGGAATAAGAGACATGCTAATTATTATGTATTTTGTGTCAGAAAATTATTCACTTAGGCACTCGGAGCGCAAGTCTAACAGCGTATGTGGAATATTTTACAAAAGCAATGAGTTACGTGACCGAGAAAACATTATGCTACAGTATAAGAAAAGCATATATCTGATTTTCTCCCTGTTCAGTTATGTTTTTAATGGGCATTATTTTAAAAACTATTTATTACTAAAAAATCTTACTTAAAAAAGTATTATAAACCAAATAAATAAATTAAACAATTATTTTACTAAAATATATTTTATGTTATTTGTATTAATTAAAAAAAACCGCTCCTTCATCAGGACAAATTGCCAATAAATAAATATATTTTTGAATTATAATTCATAGTTTAAACCTAAAAGTTATAATATTAAGTATTTAAAATACTGTTAAACAGTACACTTGCACATATAAATAACACTAAAATAAGAACCTGGAATTTCGATATCGGGGTACCCTGAGGAAAGTGAAAGCAAGGAAGCCATCAGTAGATGAGTCTCGTGACACCCGCGCTTCCACGCAAAAGCCCACAAGATTGAGATCCTGCTACCAACAATGTTCTGTACTACGGCTACGCAGTGTTATTTTTATGAATTACCTACGAATTTTATGCCATTTGTGCTTGAATTACGCAATGTCTAATCATGCAGTCCTCACGCGCTTCCTTCACTTCCGCACAAATATTGGGCATTAAAATGCGCGCGCATCGGAATCACCTGTTTAGTGGCCACGCTGTACCGGCCGCCAGCTCGCAGTGAGGAACATAGCAGCACGTAGAGTAAATGTTCGAGAGGATTTTAGAAGAAGCGCATGTTTAATGTCAGCAGTGCCGTGTACAAGGCACTTAAGCCATGTATTCACTAGGGGACAAATCGCGAAACATTCCGCTCGACATGTCGCATCAACATCTACGCTCATGTTTCGGGGACAATGACGCGGTCATTTGACGTGTACACACCGGGACTCACATATCTTGTCGCGGAAATGTCATCCGATGAGGTTATGGATGACAGCTGCGGTATCTCATTTGGCGAAAACGGGGTTCCGCGCAATTCGAAATGTTTTTTTGGGTCGCAATTTCAAATTAACGAGGTTTTACTGTAGTAAATTGAATATTATTAAAAACAAGGTCCTTTTTGCAAATAATTATTGTTTTCCAGACGTCGCGGAAATATATCGCCCTATGAGGTTATGATGATAGCCGCGTATCTGTTTATGTTAATGAGTTTATCGAAAAGTAAGAGGACAAAAAAGAGGAAAATGCGAAATTATTTACTGCAAAGAGAAAGAAGGACGGACATTCTATGCGATCTTCGATCGATACAGCTCGATGAGTTCAAGAACGATTTCGTTTCCCCGCATTGTCATCATGACAGATACAGCGCATGCGTATTCACTTGTAAACATACCACGTGGTACTGACGCTCCGCGGAATGTTCAGTGAGTACGCTCGGGTACCGTGCGCATGGGCAACGTTGCCACGGCACGTAGAAATGCCGCGCTATGTTGTGCGCGAGGTCGCGGAACAGTGCACGACGTTGCAACGTCACGTAGACTCTATGCCGCGCGTGCTGTTGAGGGACAATTTGTCCCCTAGTGAATACATGGCTTTAGACTTAGACTACGCTGCTAATACCGATGCTTAGAAATAGTTGCGCTGCGATGGCACCGCAAGTTCTATCTTATCAAGTCCACATGGAAGTGTGTTTCCTGTATATAATTTTTAAATTAATCAAAAATTTGAAAATTCTATCTGGATTATGACCCAAACCTCTAAAAATTACGTAACGTTTAACATACGTAGAAGAGTATAGACATAGATGTATAGACACAATCAGTAACAGTCGGAATTGGTACCGATAAGACTTTCTTCCTGTATAAGTAAGTGTTAATAAATGATATCGACTTTCCTGCTATTAATTGCAAAAATATAAATAATGTATGATATCAATTTCGCTTTGCATCAGTTTTTATTTGTTTACGATCACGTTTTAGTTGCTATTAAAATTACAGTACATATTAGTAGGTATTTATTGTTTTGTAATTAAAGATACGATATTTTAAGAATAAAAAAATAAATTCTTGGATTTATTCGTAAAAAGTGTGCAAATTTATTTAGTTCCCATATTCGATATAAATTATCTTATTCATTATATAAGTAATATATGTATAAATAATATTATAATTTTTGACAATCTGCAACTATCGAAATCGGCAATTAACAATTTAACATTAATACACTCGTATTTGTGGCGTGTATACTTTTTAAATTTTATTTATACAAGTACAAGAATTTTTTACACACCTAACATAAACACGCGTTTTATAATAATAGACCAAAAAAATACTTTACGTCACATTTGTAACTAACAGTTTTAAATTTTTAAACTTATATTAAAAATTATATTGTATACAGATTTATTTCGGAAATCGGGGCGCCATTATCCGTGAGTTGGATTAACCTCCTCTTTAGTTTTCTATAAATATTCCTTCACAAATTTTTAACGAATGTCCACGTTTTGAAAATTACAAAGCAAGGAATTAAACTATTAATAAAATTACGCCAGTTCAGTAACGCTAAATAAATATTGATGAATGGTTTGATACAACCCGGATACGAAGAAATCACAAACGATGAATGAAAAGCATGTAGTCACAACTGCAGAACTTTGTATTGATGGTGTAATAATTTGTCATGATGTAAGCTGCACTGACAGCTGCAAAAATATCGCTTGAATTCTACGAAAACAAAGATGATGTCCATTAAAGTGAAGTGTTGCGAATTCGCGGGCGTATAAAAAGATGTGACAAAAAATTATGCTGCAAAAGAAAACAATACATAGACTTTCTATATATAATTATTATTGACATGTCGAGTTTTGTAGTTAGACGCTACCGTGTCATTTTCTTGCGTATTTATACGTATTGTCACGAGATGTTAGAATCAGAATGAATTATATATCATCGACGATTTTACAACACTCTACATCTTTTACACTAAAATTGAATATTACTAGAATGTTCTGGGATGGTCCACCGGATTCATGATGGAAACATCGAGAAAGCGAAATGAACACAGGCCTAATACAACACCGGCACCGCGCTGCACGGAGTGAGTTATTTGTTGACATCGGGCTACCGCTACATAAGCGAAACCGTGCGGCGGCTCAGAATGTTGCAGGCGCGTGTGTGTGTTCCAGCGACAGTAAATTAAGGAAGTACCTACCGACATGTGATCTATAATAATCAGAGCGATATAAATCAGTGAACTAGGATTTCTTGCGTAGAAGATTGTATCAAGCATTGACGTATTATAATATAGACACGTTATTCCCATATTAGCCGGCTTTCATATGTAGCAAATTTTGCATTGAAAGAGACATCAAATCGCGGCACACAAACGCTCTGCGTATAGACAGAAAAATCAGGGAATTTGAAGTCACGGTGACTAAAATAACATATCCATTTTTCCAATACTGTACGATACTCTGTTCCTTTTTCCGCGTAGCGTCGCGCCTGGTCACAACCAAGGTCCGTTCGATAACGAATGCAAGTAACCTTACTTTTGAGTTACCAAGATTTCACGCTTGTAACGTATCTACAGTTTATTATTTCATTGGTGTCAAGTGCATTTAGTGTGAATCTAAGAACTTCTAGTTACTACGTAATAAATTAAAATTGTTTTTAGTGTTACATTTGCCTCCCACAGCCACGATCTCGTGACAGTATTTTTGTGTGTTTAACTAAAAAAAACAATTGGCATTAACCGTATCTTCCAATTATCCGGGCCCGTGTGTTTTCCAGTTACTACGAATAATCGGCGTTCTCCTGTTTCCCCGTGTTTGCACTCTAATTTAATTTAGAATGTCAAGGCGTTACACACGGCACTAAATCCAATCTTCCCACGGAGATAGGCTAAGAGATACGGCATCGAATGACTAGATGCATTTTGATAATGCGAACGGTATTCCACACGAGGCACTTCTACTTGCACCGGGCCGACACGCCCACGGATTTGAATATATGTTTTTATCAGTCATATTTTTCTGTCGGGAGTTTATCTCGGCGCCCCGGCGCGGCGCCTGCCACGGGAGTGAGGGTACAGTTTGTACTATCTCATCATACGCCGATAAAAATATGTGATCACCGATCGCGTAAGGATTGCATGATAGCGATCGAGGACACAGATTTATTGTTTCCACGTTCAGCAATAAATTACCGGCATCGTCGTGCACTTGCAACGTAACTCAAATTCTGAGACGAAATTAAACAATAGGCATGACAGATTTTGAAATAACATTCTATATTGTAGGTACACGTCTACTATTACCAAAAATAACTTTATTTCAGTGATAAACTAAGTTTTTACGCAAATAATTGCATTTTTATCTATATATTTTTAATTTCGCGCAAAAACGCCCGCAGCTGTCATTTCGTCTACGTCACGTCAAATCTCAGTAAACGTTGAATTGTGTCTATGGCAACGGTTCGAAGACACGGTGATGGGTACTGAGACTTGACATCATTCAGTCTGGCCGGCGTTTCAGTTAAAATGGTGGATTGCACAATTTTATGCTTTTATTTTATTGAAAATCTTATTAATCTCAATGTGTACATTAAAACTGGATCATTTTTTAGAATCCTTTCAAAATATTTTCTTCTCTAAAATCACTTATTCTTTAATTCGTTAATACTGTCATCATGCCTATTGTCTTAAATATAATATCGATGGTGTGGCTTCGTGGAGTTCGTTTATCGATCAGTTCGCTTTAGCCGATTCGATTCATTCTAAGTTACTCGATTAATTTAAGGGATTACACCACCCTGGAGCCTGAAATTTAGGTATAAATTGGATGTTTTTTTTAACAAAGATGTGATTAATTATCTAAAAATATTAATAAAGTATATATTAAACTATTATTTTATTTATCATCATCATCATCTTCATCCCCTTGTCCTTGTAGGGTCAGGGGCCCAAAGACTCGACAAGGTGCTTCCATATTCCTTGTCTTGCGCTGCTTCCTCACGAGTCAACCAGTCTAGACCCATTCTGTTTTCACACACATTTTTTGAGCGACCCACCGGCCGTCTTCCTTCCGGGGTTGCCAAGAGGACTCTGGCATTCTTAGCACATGTCCAAGCCACTTTATTTATTACGTTATTTTTTAAAGATAAATTATAGAAGTCTTACATCGACGAAGCTATTTACATGGGAAACGTGTATGGAAGTCATTTTAGGGCTTACGATCTGTACGAGCTGGCTTAATTGATCCACTTTACACAATGCAACCACCAATTCCACTGTAAGAACAACCACACATCAAATTATGAAAGTTGTTTAAATTTTGTAAATCAGTTTCTTTCATATATTCGAATGAACTTTTCTTGAGACCTCTATTGTCCTCCTTTCCATGATACAGTATACATAGATTTCGCAGCTGGTAATGATACCTACATATTTAAAAAAAATTATAAGAGTTTTCTCAGAATTTAAATTCCTTAGCATTTTAAATTGTCTCCAAATTGCTCCTTGTACATCCTTTATGAGAAACCGAGTGCAGCAGTTTTAATCGACCATCGAAAGAATGGTCGGTATGGTGTGTGTGTAGTACAGTTTCAATAAAAAAATATTTTAAATTAAAATGTTGCACCACGAATTGACTGGCAAATCATTCAACGCTGGCATATAAATTATCCAATATTATTATTTTATTAAAATAAAATGGCAATTGTACCTAATAGTAGGTACTTAAATGACAGTTCATATTGTGCGACATACCCCCATATTCTCAGGTTAACAACATCCCTATAATACAAAACGAAATATACGGTGCATGCATAGGTACTTATTTATGTACGCGTAAAGTTTCTACGAGAATTGAGAAGACATCTGTCAAATGTCATCACGTCACAATTGACGAAGTGTACAAATAGCGTTCAAGATGTGATTTTTAAGAACCATTCAGAATAGACTCGATATCCAGATAAACGTGGTGACTGGATCACACAAAAACCACAACATAAATATACGACGCGACAAATAACGAATAAAAAATCAGAAATAATAATAACTTAAGTTATTGTTGTTATATGTTAATACATAACGTGTAAATTTCGTGGAAATTGTAAGATGGTTTCTATATTATTTAATATTCGTGTGTAATCTGATTTTATTTGTACTGTTAGTTTCCTGTAAATACTTAAATAAAAATAAAAAGTAAAAAAAAATATCAAAGCTAAAGAGGCATCTTCATTCGGATTGTTCCCTATGAGTCAAAGAACACGAAACCAAGACCGGACTCGCCCGGGCTGCGAGTAGGGACACGATATCGATTAGAAAGCATCGATACTGTACTCGTGAGTAGTATCGGAAAAAAGTATCGTACTCGTAAATGTATCGATACTCCAAAGTATCGAGTACATCGGGAAAATATCATAATATCATAGGAAAATATATCGATGACCAAAAAAAAAGAAGGTCGCCCCAAGAAAAAAATGAAAAAGGTAACCAAAAAAAGGTCGCCAAAAAAGTGACTAAAAAGGTTTGAGTTAAAGTATCGAATAGAAAGTATCGAGTAGAAAAGTACTCGATACCACAAAGTATCGATACTTTTTTCGTGTCCCTAGCTGCGAGGCGCTCTGCCGGTACCGCGTGCACCAGCCCAGTGCGGCCAGCGGCCAGTCGCAGCCGACGAGAATCCACTTTCATTACCCTCCCAACGACATCCATCAACCGGCCCATACGAGTTCCTGGCTAATTGCTATGCATTGCGCATGTCCGTCGCCTCATTTGCATGTCCCTTCGGAAATGGTAGTATGCGGGCCTCGGGAAGTTGTTTCTTCTTTACGCACAAACTGATAAGCTTCCATTCGTTCAAACAATACTTTGTGTAAACTTGTTAGGTGCTAAAATATTTATTTTTAAACGATAGAATGTCTGCCAATTACAAAACACAACACAAATCCGTATCAAGTCTCAAATACACATAGAAAATATCACTTATTATGGTGACATCATTATGATAATTATCACACATATCAAATAGACATATAAAAAAAAATATTAATATGTATGGAGCAAAAGGGTGATATGTCATACTTACGTCTTTTTTTTTCCTTCAATATAGCACTTTTTAATTTTAATGCTTAACATAAGTCAAAGAAACTACATAGGTAACGATATTTAAATGTAATTACAGCCTACTTATCTACACTTTTATATGTTTTTTTAATACTGTTGGTTATAACATTCGGAAGCTTATTACCAAGAAATAAGGTAATAAGCTTGGTAATAAGCTTCCGATACGAACGTACGTGCTCGCACTGCCCCTCGTAACGGAAATTTATTAACAAGACAACCTGAAGATGCCTGTTGTGATTCAGGCGAAACGTCGGTTGACGAATGGTCCTTCTGAGGACCAGATTTTGACGCGGGTTACCCCCAAAGAAATTAATACTAACATATATATATATATATATATATATATATTGGGTATAACCTGTTAGGAGGCATGTCATTTGTATTGACTAAATCATCCATCATTGTGGTCCTGACGCTCGTCTATTGATCTGGTGATTGGTGGCTCGAGCCCCGTTCCAGAACACCAGCAAGTTAGTCCTATTTTCATAGCACAAGCGTTTAGCTTAGTTTGGAAATAGGAAGCACATTGATGCGTATTAAGTAATCGCATCTCTAATTGTATTTATTAAAAAAAATTTGAACGGTCATCTTATTACGTAATTGTGTTACGCAACTGTCGATATAATACATTTAATATATCCACATTAATATTATTTTTATGATTTATATATTTTATTCAACTAAAAAAATACCTACCCATAAAAATCATGCATTATCATGAAATTAACACGTACTTACTGCATATTGAATAATAACAACAGGTTTTTATTTATAAACAGTAATTCCTCGTATACAAATATGCAAGATATTTGTAAGATATTTTGTATTATAACACAATCATTATGAAATTATTATAATTCTAACGATTTCTAAATTTTTATCGACAATTAGACACTTTTCCGTCATTTTGCAATACGAAACTGTTAATTCAAATTCATTAAATATTGACAGAAAGTGTCGAGATGTTCCATACAAGCTTCCATTTCAATTGACCTTCCTGGCAAAATGTTTATCTAACGATAATGGTTTTTTGTTCTTCTAAAATGTTCATAGCCATTCATAATAATTCAATTGCATTTATATAATATTTTATGATGTATTGATCATATCCATATACGGATAATGTTGCTATTCAATATGAATGCTTCGATTATTCAAAAGGGAGCATTCAGCGTTGTATCAAAGACTAATTCAATAGTATTTTGCATTTATTTGATACATTTTTAAATGGCAGTGAAAAGTACTTATGTTGTTTTCAATAGTAAAATATAATATACATATATCGATATACAATTAGTAAAAGAAATGTCACTTCAAATATATGAAGGAGTGCATTGAGCACAGTAAAAATCTCATGAGCGATTTTTTCGACCAAATTTTTAATAATTATTTTCGTATTCATAATATGTAATTATTTTGTGTAGTATTATTTAATAAGGCATACATATAACGTATTTTTACTTATGTAATATTTATTCCTCTTCTTGGAGTCGCCCTTTAAAAGATTTGAAGTTTTCGCAACAAACTCGAAAACATATTTAATATTTTTAATATTTAAAGCATTAACTTTGTGGAAAGACATTTTAACAAAATGTTATTTATGTTAGTATACAGCCGCTAAAAATTACTTTTTTGTCTACCGGTTTCGCCAAAGATACGGGTTACCGAGACGTAACCCGTATCTTTGTCAGGATAACCACTACACTAGCATGTAAATATCACTACACACCACAGCCATAGTATTATTTGCACACTAATAGCTTCGCAAAATACTCTTCACATGCGTGTTACTAAATTAATAAAATTAACTAAATTCTCTTTCTCGCATCCCAAAAAATCGACCCGTAGTGCGCTAAAAATATTCCAAGTGCGCGCAACTCAAAGGGAACATCAGTTACAACATTTTACGTAAGAGGGTTCGAAGTATTCCTTGGTGTTTTTCTTCTAAGGACGACTCACTAGACGCGTTTTTGAAGTTACGCGAATCCGGACTGAGACACTTTATCGCATCACGCGTACGAGCGTCACACGTAATTTTACAAAAAAGCGCGACCCATGAACTTGCTGCTGTTTCTCATTCAAATGTCAGTCGAATCTGTGATTCTGCACCTTCGGTGGACGGAAATGCCGTCAAATATTCATACAGACGTACAACAAACACACCTCAAATTGGCGATTAGCGTGTGCCGTAATACCTTCCGTGTTCACAGACCGTGAAGCGCACGCTACCGTTTAGCGCGAGGCTCATCGTGCTACAGTACGCTGAGATCGTCCGCCAAAGATCTGCCATTCGCTGGTACTCAAATTTGTCCATGTTGAGTCTGTTGGTTGCACTACACTACTGCTTGAATGGTATTCAGAATCGCGGTATTTCTATTTGTTTATTGTTTACAAGTTTCTTTATAACACCGTAGAAGTACATTTCTGCATCTGAGTAGCCGGGAAAAGTCGCATTCAGAGAATAATAGTCGAGATGGAGAACACTCGTTAATATTTTTTTTAGACGTGTGAAGAAATATTTCACGGATGGGACGTGTGGAGTGTTGTATTGCGACATCATTAATTATTTTTCCCATTGTGCTGTTCAAGCTTTTCGCAGATTTTCTATAGCCTATTGTTGGGCGGTATTTTGTTACATTTTTATTAATATTATGTGTGAATTATTACGACGAAAGTGGAGATGGTATCTGTAGCCTTTTATTCGCGAGGTAAAATAATAATTATTTATTGCTATTCTATTGACAAACGTTCTGTTTTAATTTCATTGAAATGTCGCGTACTTAAATTACGTTTCTATGAATAAATGCACAAATAATATCTCAATAACTTTTGTGTCTTTTTATAAAATAAACCATTAATTTTAATTTTATTATTCATAAAATTTTACATTAATAAATAATACAGGTAATAGTTCTGTAACAAAGCTTGTGCACAATACTTAACACGTAGATTCCTGCCTAAATAATGAGTGGAAAAGGTTCAAGCAACAATGTCCTAATCTCAATGGTTATGGAGGTTAATTAATGACTTCAAAGTTTACATTTTTAAAAAATATTTCTGACTTATTTTCTGCAAAACTTTGGGACTATAATTACACTAACTTATATCCAATATTAAACAATTATTTGCTTCAATAAAAATAAAATTATTAAAACCTTGGAGAAATTTGAAATATATTTTTCTTGAAAGGTTTTATCATTTTATTTGACTTGTTTTAAAGCGAATGTATTTTTAATATTCGATATGGTTAATCTAGTAATGATGGTCCAACATTTCACAGAAGGTAAGTCAAAAATATTGAAAAATCTGCTAAATTTGAAGTTGCTTATCTCCACAACTATTGATATTAAGACATTCAGGTTGATTTAACATTTTTGACTAATAATTTAGGCAGGAATCTACTTGTAAAGTATTATGGACTAGCTCTGTTACACCCTATGTATGCGCACACTTTGATATAAACAAGCAATACTTATCGAAAATTTACACAAACATATTTTCTGATCTTTATTTTAAATTTTGACACTTTAGTTCCATATTTATTTATTTATTAGCCATAAACCGTGAAAAATCACGGGGCCTAATAATTATTACAAATGACCCTTGCGTGTTCAACCCAAGACGCGCGCTGATTGACATGTCACACTCGGGCGCCCGGCCCCATTAGCGGCTAGTCATCATAAGTTGTTGTTGTAATTCCGGCCTAATTCCAGCGAATTACGGGTAGACATTCGAAATTAAAGTAGTCGATTCTTCTTCGTCTTCATTAAATTCCAAAAGTGTACATACTTGTATTACATAGTTAATACGTGTAGATTACAATTACAATTTTATTTAAATTTAGCTTATAACGGCCCACTAAGTGAAACCTGTTCTGCGGCAGTTATATTTCTCAATTTAATAGTTTTATTATTTTAGGTAAAATCAAAATTTCCTCTGGCATTTCTTTAAAGATCTTTGTCGCACTTCAGGTTTTTGAAATTAGGACTTCTTCCTGAATGGTTGGCTCATTCTGTCTTTTTCTCGTGTATTTTATTTTATGCTCACGTTGATTTGCACGAATTTTTCTAATAAATTCTGCCGATACGTTTCGCTGGAGGAAAAATAACTACCGCAACGTAAATAAATATCTATCATTTTATATTTTGTACATTATCTGTTTGGAGTTCATCCGCCAAAAAGAGAGGGCGACCGCGGAAGACGTGGCATGACCAGATTAACCAGATACTGGAAGATGGTCCCGTTAGAAGCCTCAACAACCGTCGAGCTCGCATGCGAAGATGTATGAATGTGGATGAGGCGATAGTTGTATGTCAGGACAGAAGAGTATAGCGCTCTATCCTCTCTGCATACCCCCACGGGGGAACGGCGAGATGGTAAGTTAGTTAGTTAGTATTGAGTTCGTTTTACATTATACTGATCCGAGTATACCCATTTCTTCTCAATATTATTACTACGGCTTTATTTAGCAGTACTAATAATTTTTGCATTTCTTCTTCACTAGTCAAAAATAAAACACCTACTGTCGTTATAAATCAAGTGGTTGATTGTGGATTTAGTCAATCTTTAGAGTAATACACTTCACGTCTGGTATATTTGAAGATCGATAGTCTTATCAAGCTCTGTGAACTATGTAAATCACTAGTTCTAAGTGATTACACAAACTCATGAATTTCATGAAAACCTAGATACATCAAACGAAAGTAAATCATCGCGATCATTCGGAACTACTTTTCGATCCGGTGTTAAAAACACACCGACATGTTTGATATTTCACACACGTGTTGATTTTATAATCGTCTCTGGATAAAATATATAATTTTTGTGAAAATGCGAGTGCCTAGGGATTTAAAGCGTGCATTTTCTTTAAAGAAAATTATTAAACATGTTTTTCGTCATTTATTATTTTTCACGCTTTTTGAAAATGTATTGCGAATAAAATATTTAAATTTTAATTAACACGTTTTTTTATTTTGCTGTTGGACTAGTTGCTAGTTGGACTCTAGATTTTCCGAACCATTCTTATAGATTTTCATCATCATTTCACATCAGTCAGGATGTCCTTCGTTTTCCAGGACCTTTTTTTTACTCACAATTTTGTCTTAATATTATTATTTAATATTAATGCAGTTTTATTACATTTTTTCTTACCTTTTTAAACCATAAATATATATAAATGTTATCGCTGTACCTCTACAAAAGGAGATTACCTACTCTTGTGGAACTAAGGGACTTATTTATATATATATATTTTTTGTATGTATATTTAATGAAATATTTTTTTTATTACATTGAGCGTTGTTTCGAACAATTTTATTTAAAACACCAATTTTTAATCCACAATTCGAGTAATAATATTTAAACTTGAGCGCTTTCATTGGAGATACATACCCATCATCCTCAGAGGCAACATTAGGACTAGAAATATTTAGATATTCCTGAATTATTTTTTGTAGGGTTCATTTAATTTCTTGTTAGTTATTTAACAGGGTTCGAGGATATATATCCGCGGATATATACCATGATATATATTACGATATATATCACGGTATTTATGGCTTGATTTTTACTTTTGATATACATCCAAAAAAACTTTCTGCGTTCGTTAATAGATGGCGCTAGTTGTATTTTAAAAAATGCTAAAGATTGTTTTTTTTAAATATCTGCGGTCGTTACTAGATGGCGCTAGATGTTTTAAAAAGTGCTACAAGTTATTTCTTTGTTATCTGCGTTCGTTACTAGATGTATTTTAAAAAGTGCTACAGGTTTTTTTAAATATTTCCGGTTGTTACTAGATGTCGCTAGTTGTATCGTAAAAAGTACTATGGTTATTTGTTTCATATAATCCGTTTTTTATTTCACAAAAAAGAAATAAACACTCATAACACTACTTTAGAAAGAGCAACTTTTATAACTTATATATAATCATTTGATATATTAGCTTTTTTCAGTATGCAATTCATTTATTTAATAAATAATACTTCATGTACAAAATTATTTCGAGTATGTATCAATCAACGTGTGCAAAAAAGGAAAAAGCTTTGGATATACATCCAATTTTTGATATATATCCGATATCAAAAAATCCGATTTTTTGATTTTTAATGTAAAAACCGGATTTTTTCGAACCGTGTTATTTAAATTTTGCTGATATTGTTGGTGTTGCATTTTGGTATTTTTAAATCTTAAGAATGTGATTGTTGCGAGTTTTGCCTAAATATTTTCTTTAATTAATTGGATAATAGAGATTTTTTTTGTAAATATTTTCTAGTATTCGGTATTTTGTGAATTGTCTTATGTCTTGAATAGTAAGATCCAGGATCTGGTATTTCTATGGATTTCTCGTGACACGGCCACGAGATATTGCATTTTCCTTTCCCTTTTTGTTTTAAGGATTTTTTGTCCTTTCACATCCGAAACACCAATTTTTGTTAGTAAATCTATCAATCCACCTTATTTTTAGTAGCCGTCTGTAGTCCCACATCTCAAATGCTTCAAGTTGCCTTAGCATTGTTTGCCCGAATTCCTATGAATCTATGTAAAAGAACAGAGAATGTGTAGCATCGTATCATTTCCATTCGCAAATTTAAATTATGGTCAAGGCTGCAAAATATTTTTTTACGCGGAAGAATGCAGCTCGGGTTTGCTGTACGCAACATTAAATTTCCATAGAAGAGTTCTAGTTTTAGAGTAATATGCATCTCAGGTGTCTTAAATATACTTCCTGCGGAATTAACGATGTTTAGCCGGATGGAAGGGAGATTTCGGAAAGATTACAAGTCTCAAAAAGATTCTTATCGTAGTTTTTTCAAAGTAAACGTGAAGTTTCTTGACGATCTCGAAGTCATTGAGTGTGAAGATAACCCCATGGAGTAGAGGCTAGGTAGGCGCTGCCACTGAACAAATCAGGTTCCAGTGGCGCCGATCTGGCGCTAAAGCGTCTATAAATAAAGCCCCAAATAATTACGAAACAATAGAAAGATTATTCGATCCTTTTAAATGTCAACAGTTATGGAGATAAGCGAAATAAGAGTTTGCATATTTTTTTCAATATTTCTGACCTATTTTTTGTAAAATGTTCAACTATCACTACAGTAACTTGCATGGAATATTCGAAATTCTTTCGCTTTAATACAAGTCAAATAAAATGAGAAAAATTCAATTTCCGCAATAATTTTATTTGACTTTTACAAAAGAAAATGAATTTTTAATATTCCATTAAAGTTAATTTCATGATATTCCAACGTTTTATTAAAGGATAATCCAGGAATATTAGAAAAAAATTGCGATCTTTGAATTCGCTTATCTCCTTAACTGTTGATACATCCTATATATTTCTCAATTCAACTTGATTATGATATTAATTTATACAAAGTAAACAATTACAATTTTATGTTATATCTATTTTTTTGATTGATTTAATTGATTTAATTTTTATTGTGCATTTTAGTATTCATACCCAGTTCCAGTTGACTGATAAACGGGTTTTTAATGAAACAGTAAAATTAGTAACACAGTTATTAATTTTTTTTTCTTAGTTTTTTTACATAGTGTGCCTACAAAATTTATTTAAGTCAATGGCTAACACTTTCTCGAGAGAAATAGACCTAACAATGTTCTTTTAAAAAATATGACATGTGTATTTCAGTATCATCCAGTAGACCACCAATGACATCATCTTTATACTATTGCTATGAACTCAGAATGTGGCAATGCAAGATCATTGCGTGGTTTCACATTACTTGATTAAACAAATCAAAATTTTCAAGATGAAATATTAGTATTTACTATTTTAAGTTACTTATTCCGTAACAAATAAATATATCAATGCCTGATGGGTGAAAATTTCTTATAGGTTATGAATATATATTATCAATACATGTGAATGCCATTGCTTATCAATGGCACTACATATATTCTGTGTTTATATTAAATGAATATAATTAACTGTTCGAAGAATATTTTTTCTTCTTCTGTATGAAGGCTTGAACTTTGTGGTGACATTATTATTAAAATAAAACACAAATTACTTTGTTTTCACCACTATATTAGATTAAAAAATCTACATGTTTCGAGAACAATGTTCTCTTCATCAGGATTATTGTGTACTAATCTTAAAAGTTGAAACAAGCAAATATGTTACGGTGAAGGAGCGGTTGAGGTGGTTGGTGAGGGGAGGGGGGGTTCGAGGTGTTGATTAATATGGGTCATTTGGAATGTTACTAAAAATATTCCTAACTCAATTCAGCCGGCCTTTTATACGAGTAACAAATTAAAAAAATACATACTAAATAACAAGGATAGTGATAATCCTATCATGAAATCAGGAGTTTATAGACTTAATTGTAACGATTGCGATAATTTTTATATTGGCAAAACAAAAAGAAATTTTGAAACTAGGGTTAAAGAACATATCAAAGCATTAACTAGCAATATTGATTCTGATTTCGCAAAACATCTAATAGAATTTGACCATACATTTGATATTAACACAGGCTTAAAATTTTTACATTTCAACTATAAGATACCTCAAATAAATAATTTAGAAATACTCGAAATTAGGAAAAATGTTAATATTAAGTCTAATATAATAAATACACAGACGAAATTTTTGCATAATCCTATTTTGAATATTTTTCCACTTAACATTCCAAATGACCCATAATAATCAACACCTCGAACCCCCCCCTCCCCTCACCAACCCCTTCAACCGCTCCTTCACCGTAACATATTTGCTTGTTTCAACTTTTAAGATTAGTACACAATAATCCTGATGAAGAGAACATTGTTCTCGAAACATGTAGATTTTTTAATCTAATATAGTGGTGAATATAATTAATAAAAATATACTTTGTTTTCACCACATATATTGAAAATATCAACATTTTTCAGGGCCAATGGTCCCTTCGTCAGGATACAATGTATACTGACAAATTAAATGTTAAAAATCGAAGTATAAGACGATCAAAATATAAAAAAATAATATATGGGAAATTAATAATAATTAAGTACTCACATGAAAACAAATTTAAAAGATAACTATTTTTTATATTTTGACTGTCTATACTTCGATTTATTATTTTTTATTTGTTAGTATACATTGTATCTGGACGAAGGGACCATTGGCCCTGAAACATGTTGATATTTGCAATATATAAGTAGTGAAAACAAAGTTCATTTTTATTTATTATATTAATAATGTCATCACAAAATCATTTTGCTTTTTTCGAAGAAGTTTATGAAATGAGTTTATTTTATTTTATTTTCAGATGAACGAGAAGATGTACAGAAGAAAACTTTTGCCAAATGGATAAACTCCCAGCTGATAAAGGTAAGAATCTATTAAAGCACTGTTTTTATATTTAAGTTAAAATTACTTGTCTTGATAATGTTGAAATAAAATCGTTTATTTGGCTACAACGATGTACAACATTAAACATCATAGCCCTGTTAAATTGCTATGGGACATGAAATGCGAAAATGAGATAAATAATTATAAACCTATTTACTCTGTTTTACATCCAGTTTTACAATACCAATCTAGGCTATTTCTCTCCCCTTTCTAGAATGCTTAATTACTTCAATGAAATGTCATCCACTCATGCTAACTGTTGAATCTGCAAAATATTTTTTTGTTTTACTTTCTTAAATCATCCAATTCAATCTATATTTTCGGGCAATATTAAAAAACAAAAAAAAATTTCCGTTTCAAACAAAGCGTGCCTTTAAGGAAAATATTTTTTTTTAACATTATCTGAAAATATAGTGTAAATCGGATGGTTTAAAATACTAAAACAAAACTCGATTACAAATTCGATGGTAGCCAATAAGTTAGTAGAATCTTATAAAAAATAAGTTAATTGATAGATTTAACCGGTGGGTTGCCGGCCGTACGTAACGCGGAATGTACCCTGTCTGCCGCGCAATTTCGCGCACGATTGCTGTTTTTTAGACACTTTTTTGTGATGGCCATATTCATGTAAAAATCAAAAATAATCGCTAAGAAGTTGTAGATTCTGGTTTCTCAATATACAGACTTCAATACATATATTTCAATAATTACTTGTACAATAATTACTTATTAATTTATTATGAAAATAAGTAACGAAATTTGCTGTCAGAAATGTACGCACATGTTTATCAAATAAAATGGAAGCAATAACACTAAAGGTATTGTATTTCAATATTTTCGTTCTAAATATATGAAAGAATATATAAATACTCAATTTTAACACTTTTTTATTTTAAAAAAAACATTTTTTTAAATAGGTAAATAACACAATTAATGAGCGGTTTGAGGACGACATTTGGAATGATTTTTTGTCCGGTTTGCGCGGCAAATGAGATTACTTGACAAATAGAACTCGTTCATTCATTAAAAACTTGAGATAAAACCAATAATTAGTTTTAAAAACCCATAAACGCAGGTAAAATAGGCCGAATTCGCATACGTGTCTAGAGAGCGCAGATCTGCGCTCCGGCGCATAGAGGGTACAAAAGTTTTCGCGCAGATCTGCGCTCCGGCACCCGACTGGTTAAACGTAACTTTGTGGTAATCAGTTGAAGTTGAACTGAATAAAATTTATATTGTTTACATACATAGTACAGTTATATTAACATATCAATGTTGGAAAGCTGTTTTGCTGTAAGTGCCAAAACATTCCTACAGCAATTTGATGATAAAAAATTATTTATAAGTATAGTTAATATAAATTTAGTTTGTTTTAACCACTTTTATATATTGAAAATTTCAACATGGCCAATGGTTCTTTCATCAGGATACGATGTATACTTATAAATAAAAAAAACAAAAATCGAAGTACACACAGTAAAAATTTGAAAAAATAATATATAGGAAATTAATAATAATCAAGTACTAACATGAAAACAAAAAGATAATTATTTGTAAAAGGGACCTATAAAAAAATGATTATTTTTTACAAAAATATTAATGTTTTTTGCTCTACTGTAATGTTGTAATTTTGGCATTTACAGCAAAATTGCTTTCCAGTTCAGTCCAAATACAAAACTAGAGCACGTAAAATACCGGTTGGAACTCCCAAACACAATTTGTAAATTATGGTGTTTTGCCACCAATCTGACCATAAAGAAAATGTATAGATTTTCACTCTAGAGTTTGTTTTGTGTTTAAATTTAATAAAAATCTTTCTTTCTTGCTCTTCATCTCTATAACCGTTAAATTAATTTGGATTTTATAATTTTTAAACCATTCTTAAACATCTCTTAACTTTATAGATTTCGATAATCAGGACTGAAAGCGCCCATTAATAACTTACACATTTATTTTATAGAATAACAAACCGCTGGTTGAGGACTTATTTCTGGATCTTAGAAATGGAGACTGCCTCCTGTCTTTATTGGAAATATTGACAGCGCAGCAATATGTGAGTCATATATTATTTTTCTTGTACTTTATCAAACATTACTCCATTTTGTTATATGTATGTATGTACTTGTAATATTGTAGTAATTATTTTATACTAGCTGTACAACCGTAAAAATCCCGGGGAGGGGTAAATTAAAAGTTTGCGCCTGAGCTAAGCCCTGATTTTACAATGTGTGCTACGTACATTATATTTTTGACGGGCCAAGGAGAAGCAATGGTGGCTATGTCGTCTAGTCACCGCGCTGCCGTCCACGCCTTCTAGGTTCGAGTCTCCCCAGCTGTGTAATTTCTTTTTTTCGCCGTGAATTACAGGAAGTTACAGACTTACGGGACAGACAGATAACAAAATTATTATATTTAGATAAATTGAATAATAGACCTCATTATATATTTTGTTTTTGAGTTCTGTGTGATATTATAAATATTATAATACCATATGAATTACTTAATTATTCTGTTATAAATTGAATTTTTTTTAATAGACAACAATTTGCCAAAACAATCAATTTGACAAAATAAATTATGTCATATCATATATACCTATTTTCAAGGTCGCAGGTTCGAATCTCACTCCAGACCATCAAGTTAGTCCTATTTTTATAGCACAAGCGTTTAGCTTAATTTGAAAATAGTAAGAATATTGATGTGACACGTATTCCGTGTTCACATCTCTATTTAAAAAAAATTAAAAATTCAGCTAAACGCCTTTTACTATGAAGTAGGAATAATTTTCTGGTCTCCTGAACTGAGGCTCGAACCCCCAACCATCAGATCACGGGCGAGTGTCACAATCACTAGATCAACAGGAACTTCCACATTACTTGAATTTATCTCGGAACTTTATATAAAATATTAGTTAGCACAATTTAAAATTTTATTCTTTGTTGATAATATTTGAGTACTAGTAGAAATTAATTATATAGACTAATTTATTTAATAATCCCAAAGAAGAAAATGAGGGAATCCTCAGGATGTCCATGAAAAAAATTACAGATTTTAAAAAAATATTTGTAAATTAGATAGGTTTACAAAACTAGTTTAGTTGGAAATGTATGGTTATCCAATCTGATCATAACAACAGATATTCCTATCAATCTATAATATGTATATAATATATACATAATTATGTACAAAGATTACATTATTTTTTTATGAGATCTATTTAGTAGGTACTTTATAAAAATTGCATTTCAAATTCAAATGAAAAAAAAAGAAATAGGTAATTAGATTATGTATTATATTTTAATGCTCAAATGTGAAATATATCTGCTAGTCCAAGTATCCCAGATCTGGTACAAAATTATCAATCACGCCATTCCTGATCGAAGCAGAAATGAATTTTCACTAAGATTGCCTTACCTGTACACTCCGTACTTAGGGATAATTAAATCATAATGTCTATCTATAGTCTTTATTCACCAATGTCTAGATTATACAGAGTTGGGAACTCTCACTCCAAGTTAATTGATACATTCAACAGTTCATTAACTGGATTTGAGAAATAATTCAGTTAATAATGGAGTAAATCTTGCAATTATTTTGAATTATTTTGCAGGTGTTTAAGTACAATTTAATACGTATATCTCTTGTAAAAGATTTAGTTGTAACATTAAGTTTATATAAATATACATAAATGGGTAGATGCAAAGTATATTCACATAATTAAAATATTTCTATGGCTAAAATATCTTATAGAATATTCCACTACTTCTTATCTTTATATTTATTATATCATCATATGCATTCATCACATAGTTATATATGAACAATGCTATTATCTATATATACAAATTATGCATTTTTATAGAAACGAGAGCGGGGAAAGATGAGAGTTCATCATCTAAACAATGTCAGCAATGCTCTCTCTATCCTGGAACAGAACAGCGTGAAGTTGGTCAATATTAATAGCAATGACATTGTGGATGGGAACCCAAAACTAATACTGGGTTTGGTGTGGAGCATCATCCTCCATTGGCAAGTTCACTACCACCTTAAGGACCTCATGTCGGAGCTGCAGCAGACCAATCTGGAGAAGACCCTTCTCGCTTGGTGTAGGCAGAATTCCAGGGTAAATTGTTTTAATCTTGTTATATTCAAATTATTTATTTTAAATATTTTATTGATTTATTCTGTTTCGGTGAGTTTTGATGATCATTGATGATGATTTGATTGTGACCAAATGATAATTTATTTCTGATTTATCTGTTTAAGTGGTCGTACCAACCTGGGAGAATAAAATTAGGTAGAAATTAGTGATTTTTTACAAGGAGGTGATTAATCATTTTTTATTGGCACTTGTTAAGGTAGCTACATTTTGAAATATTATTTCATTGGACATTTAAAAAAAAAAAAAACAAAATGGTCGCATTAAAAAATGTAAAAAATGTCGCAGTAAAATGGTTAATCGGATTAAACATTCCGTATGCTACATTGTAGATATTTCTCGTCTCATTCTGTCTCGAACAAACGTGTACTGGGTAATGTTGCGTGTCAGTCACAAAGGAAGAGTTCTATGGAAATAGACATAATGAGGCTATTTTATATATTTTTTCAAAAATTTTCCAATAAAATAATATTTTAATATGTACCTTAATAAGTGCCAATAAATTTTTAAATAATTAATCATCACCTTGTGAAATATCGCACAATTTATATTTAATTCTCCCTAGGTGGTGTAACCCATTAATATACTTAATGATTTTACATCCATTTATAAATTGTTTAGCAAGAGATGCAATTTTTTCTTTTAGCAGTGGGAAAATACTCTCTAATATGACTTTAATAAATGATTTCAGAACTATGCTGGAGTGGACATAAAGAACTTCTCCACATCATGGTCGGATGGTTTGGCCTTCAATGCGCTGATCCATCGCTGGCGGCCACATCTGTTTGATTTCTCCAGCATTGCGAAGAAACATCCCAACGCCAGATTGGAACATGCGTTCAGGGTTGCCCAAGAACATTTGGGAATCGATAGACTTTTGGATCCGGAAGGTTTGTTTGATTTAAGAATTTAGGTCTCATTCAATGCTTTTTTGCCTAAAGAATAAATATACATATGACTGAAGATACTTATGCACTTAATAATGAATAATTTCCTGTAAGTCATTCAATATTTCTAACACTGTATATGAAATTATTATATTGGTCATAAGAATACATATAGAAAGCATATGTGTTCTTTTCTCTATATTTTTTCCATTTTTAGATGTGAATACTTCAGTTCCTGACAAGAAATCCATCATGATGTACGTAATGTGCATGTTCCAATCGCTTCCACATTCGGGTGAAGATGTTGGAGATATTGATATGTCAGTGCACTCGGATAATATGAGTCCACTAGGATCCCCTACAAATCTAGAGGTGATGGATACTTTACTATGATTTGTTAAATGACCTGATCTTTAAAGCCAGATCTGTGCCTATCTTGACAAACTTGATTAACCATTAATATATGAATAAATGTGAAGCGGTGCAAGTTGTTGATTTTTACACAACATTTGGCTGTTGTGTGGTAAGTATTTCCTAGGCCCTGCAGGCAGCTTGGTCATTGCTTCACTGCAAACATGACCAATAAATTTACATTGTTTGAGAAGAGCTTATTTTGAAAATTTAATTTAAAAATGGCACTGAATATGTTTGATAAATATTGTTGAAAGCTGTGGTCATAATTTATATTGAAGTAAAATATTTTAATATTAATTGAAATGGTTGTTACATGGTAGTGCAACATGATTATACATGTGTAGAGGTACATAGTGTTTAAAATTAAAGTTTTTGCGTAGTGGAGGGAAGTTTGAGCATGTACCATTCCACCAACGAGACCCAAATTTTGTCTTCTGCGCATTCCCCCACTACGCCAAAAAATTTCAAGAAGTTTGCCGGCAACTGTACTATAGTTTTGAGAGGAACAAAGAATAGGATACAAAGTTAAATTCATTTTAAAAGTAAAATATTTCATTCAATTTAAAATCAAAAAGTAAAATATTGAATTAGTGTATATTATAGATATCTCACAGAGACGAAACTGTATTAATTATGGGAAAGTAGGTATAGAAGTCATTTGGGTGTAACAGGACTTATGACCTGTCTTTTTATGGTTGGCTTAAGTGATACGCCAGGAAATATTATATATTATATATATATTCTATGTATATGTTCCGGACGGGAACGCGCAAAAAAATGGGGTGATTCCACCGCCTTACGGTCAGGTCAACCTGATGGCACCGATATCGCAGATTCTCAGACGAAAGCGAGATCGTATAAAAATTCGCTGAGAATCTTAGAGCGGTCCAAAGGCTGAAGCAGGAGTCGAGTAGAGAAGAAGAGAAAGTCGCAAGTAGATCTGGAGGTGAACGCAGGAGCAGAACTGAATTCTGGGTTCCTGCGCCACGTAATTTATTTCATCAAAAAATCAGGGCCCGCACGCCCAGGCGCATTTTCAACGACCAGTCAGAGGTCGGCATTTCGGAAACCGACGACACCGACCTCTGTCTGACGGCGGGATCACTACTCATAATTCGAGTCGCAGCTCTATGAGCAGTGGTCCCGTATTCAAAATATTAATAAACATGTAACTAAACATTCTACTATAGTTATAACATACTATTTTTACACATTTATATTATATCTTTCTTTTGTTTCAATAACAAATGTCTCTCAGGTTCATCCTTCATGGAGATAATCGATAAAAAGGGGGCCAGACTCGCCAAGCTGGGTGCAATAATTTCGTATATTTGGTCTCTCTGGCGAGCCTGGCTACACAAATTCAATATTTTTTCTACATAAAATTATGTAAAGCCATATACAAGTGATTGCGAACAAAATCATATTAATTTTTACATTTTATAATTTTTGTATAAAAATGGCGACTTCGGCACGGTACCGATGTCGCAAGAGGGTACTGAATTGTGTTTGATAAAAATGGCGACTTTGGCACGGTATCGATAAAATGGCGACTTCGGCACGGTACTGATGTCGCTAGAGGGTAAAACCGATGCCCCCGGACTGTGGCGATACCGTACTGCAGTCGCCCAATATTACGATTTGGGAAGATTAAAATCTTTTTCAAGAATCAAATCATGCCGCCGCGATTTCTTCTTACATCGCTTACAACATACACAAAAACATTTTTAACAACAAAATTAATCCGATAACGTCCTCCCAGTGATGTCAAAAATAAACTTTAAAAAACATACATACAAAAATTACAATAAATAACTTCGGTTATTTTTAATAAAAAATGCGTCGAGCGCGCTAGGCATACCCAAAGAGTTTTATTTATTCTTGCCCATCTGCGCGCTCGCGCTCACAATTCATGTGATAAAAAATGCAATAATTAATTCTAAAAAATCAAAATACAAAAAAATCACTTTTTTCTTTAATAAAATGTTCATCAGTGCCAACATTTGGAGATTGGTAAAAAAGGCCCGATTAAGGGCCACCGGTTTTTTTTTCTTGTCCGACACACTCCCCTCGTGCAGCTTGCCTGTGCTACCGGGAGGACAAGATATCTCGTCATAACTTTACTCTGTCGCAATCTTGGACAATGTCACGATCCTGGTGGCGGGCCGGGTGTAGTCACCGGCGGCGGTCCGTACACGAACGACCCGAACTTGACCGTCCGGTGCCGGCTTCGCCTCCATTATTATTCCTCTGGGCCACGTGTTTCGGGGAAGTGCGGGATCAACGATCACCGCTATTTCGCCTTCCTTGATGGCGGGAGCAGATTCCTGCCATTTATGCCTTCGGGCAAGCGTGGGCAGATACTCGCGCATCCATCTGCGCCAAAATAGGTCGGCCAGCTGTTGGCTCACTCGCCACTGCCTTTTCAGGCACACGTTCTCGTCAAGGGCGCCGTAGATGGCCAAATGCGAGTTGTGGCCTGCCATCCCCAATAAAAGATGGTTGGGGGTGAGGGGGGCATCATCTTTCGGGTCCACTGACACATGGGTCAGTGGACGGCTGTTCACGGTGTGCTCGGCTTCGGCCAGCACCGTTCTCAACATTTCTTCTCGTGGCGCTCTTTCTTTTAGTGTGGCTTCCAATGCCCTTTTTACGGCGCGTACTAAACTTTCCCACGCGCCGCCCATGTGCGGGGCGAGGGGAGGGTTGAAGTGCCACTCCACCCCGCTTCCCGCTAGATGCTCCTGCATTCTTTTATCTTCGGACAATTCGGCCAATGCCCTGGCCATTTCTTTTTCGGCTCCTCTAAAATTTGTTCCATTATCCGAGTAGATGAAACGAGGTTGACCGCGGCGTGCTGCCATTCTTCTAATGGCGAGTATGGCTGAGTCAGTTGTCAGCGACTCAGCCAGCTCCAGGTGTACGGCGCGTGTTGTTAGGCACGTGAACAACGCGCCGTACCGTTTTTCTTTTCGTCGGCCGATGGTTATCATCATCGGCCCAAAATAATCCAATCCACATCGGTGGAAGGCCGGCGTGTGATGCTCCAGCCGGCAGACCGGGATTTGCCCCATCAACGGAGGGCGCGGCTGGCTTCTCTGGACTCGGCACGCTTGGCACTCAAACTTGATACGTCGCACTGTCGGTCTTAGTCGTAGTATGAAAAAGTTTCACGTAAATCAGACACGGTTCGTTCGGTGCCCGGGTGATTTCCTTTTTCGTGATAATGTTTTACCATTATTCTTGTGTATGGGTGGGCGCCGTCCAAAATGACGGGCGCCCTCAATCCTGGTGGTATATCTGTCACCGTGGTTTCTGCCAGCCGTGATCCCATCAGAATGACGCCGAAATCATCTAGCAGTGGCGTCAAGTGGTGGATTCGGCTATTTTTGGCCAGGAGTCCTCCTTTCTGAAGAGTCCTGATTTCGGGCCTAAGGCGTCTGCCTGGGCTTGTAAGACCCAGGCACGCTCGGCTTCAATTCTTTCAGCCGAGGTTATATCTCGACCGGGCTGGTCTCCTGTGTGGCGACGACAATTCGCCACAAAACGCCTCACCCAAGCGGTGGCGCGGACCAGCCGGGTCCACGACGAGAAGCGCGTTATGTCAGGCAGCGCTCCCCCCGTATTTGCATGCCGGACCGCCAGTACGGTCGCGGGTTTCATTTCCAACATGCTTTCTGATGGTGTAGTCGGCAGGCCTCTCGTGGCCAAGCCGATTCTCCTCTTCGGAGGAAGTCAGGACCGCCAAACCACATACCGTCCGCTGACAGGTTTTGAGGATCGCCATCCCTGGTGCCGATATCCGCCGGGTTATGACGCGTAGGGACCCATTTCCAGTCCGTGACTTCGGTCAGCTCGTCAATCTCCCCCAGACGGTTCGCTACGAACGCTGAATATGATCGAGGATCGGTTCGTATCCAGCACAGGACCGTTGTAGAGTCGGTCCAATACTGAGTTTTGACAATTTCACATCGGTGTTCTCTTTTTATGGTGGCCGCTAATCGTGCGGCCAGAAGTGCCGCTTGAAGTTCCATACGTGGAATGGACAAGGGTTTCAAAGGCGCCACCTTGCATTTTGCCGATATGAAGGCTACGTCCGAGCCGCCCTCTCCTTGCTCGGCAAAATACGCAATGGCACAGCATGCTTTTTCCGAAGCATCACTAAAAACATGTAAAACAACTTTGCTGTCTCGACGCGAAAGACATGGTCGAGCGATCACACACACTGTTTCTTTAATTAATTGGTACCACGCGCGCCATTTTTTCGCGTGCTCGGGGCGGATTTCTTCGTCCCACCCGACCTTGGAGCGCCACACTTCCTGAAGTAGTATCTTCGATCGTATCATCTGACAAGCAAGGAAGCCCACCGGATCGAAGATTCTCATCACTGCACTTAATAACTGACGTTTGGTCGGGTGGGCCACCTCCGACAGTTCTGGTAAATTCACAAACTTGAAAATGAATTTATCGGAGGCGGGCTCCCACGCTATCCCGAGCACTCTTTCAGTCGTGGTATCTTCTCCAATGATGCGCATTGGCTCTACAGCCCGTAGAGCGGGATCGATATGCGCTAGCACCTGTGGGTCATTTGACGCCCAGTTCGTTAGGAGCATGCTACCTCGCCGCAGCACCTCGGACACTTCTTCCATCATTCTGATAGCTTCTTCGGTTGTGTCCAAGGCGTCGAGGTAGTCATCCATATAAAAGGTCCGTTTAACCGCGTTTGCGGCGGCCGGAAATTCCGCGGCGCTGGCATCTGCGATTTTATTGCGAACATACTGCGCGCTGCTGGGCGAGCACGTCAATCCGAACACCATCGACGACATTTGGTAGGTCGTCGGTTCCGTCTCGCCCAGTTTTGTCCACAAAAACAGCTGCGCAGCTTGGTCCACTTCTCTAATTTTTATTCGTAAAAACATTTCACGCACGTCGGCTGCCAGCGCCACTTTCCCTTCCCGGAACCGGAACACATTCTCCAGTAATGAACTCAACATGTCCGGTCCCGTCAATAAAGCATCGTTCAGAGACACTCCTCGGCACTTGCTGGCACCGTCAAACACTATTCTGATTTTGTCAGGTTTATTTGCATTAAACACTGCAAAATGTGGCAAGTAGTTTTTTCTTTCCATTCGTGCCTCTTCAATGGGCGAAAGGGAGTGGGCATACCCTTTCGCCAAATAATCTGCCATTTTGGCTCTGTACGCTTCGGCGAACACTGGATTTTTCTACATTTTCTTTTCAATACCGGCCAGGCGGTTGGCGGCGCACTGGCGGGTTTCGGGCAGCTGACTGCCCTCAGTCTTCCAAAGTAGGCCTGTCTCCCACCGGCCAGTGGGCAGCTGACGGGTGGTGGCTTCCATAATCGTCGTGGCTTTCGCATCTTCTTTATTTACGCGGGCCACGGCGGTGACTCCCAATGAGTCCACTGCGAAGTGCTCACGGACGAGAGCCTCCAAAGTATTATTTTTTTCTTTTTCAAAAGTGCCGGTAATGCTCATTACTATCGCGGAACCGACGTGCGACTGGTCTCCGAGTACTCCATGGGTGACCCATCCGAGGGCCGTGCGAGAGCGGATACCGCCGCCGCTAACTTCTTCGACCTCGCGTGTTACAATGAGGTGAGCGTGGTCCTGACCGATAAGTAATTGCGGCCGAACTTCACTGACCCCGGCATGGCCCACACGCGATTTTTCGTTTCGATTGTTCATCACCAGCTGGGGTGGTAGAGCGAGTCGTCGCACGGTGCTCGCTCGCAACGGGTGGTCGGCCCCGTTGCCCCGAACTGTCACATTCACACGTTGAGACCGGTCATCCGACGAACACATCCCGTTGGCACCGTGGATACGTAATCCACGGACCGGTCCTTGGGCCCCGACAGCGCTGGCCACACCGGCCTCGATGAGGGTAACCGTCGACCCCTCATCGAGTAACGCGTGCACTTTGACTTGCCCTAGGGGGCCACTCACGATCACCGGACGCACTTTTAAAAACACTGTTTGCTGGTACTCCCGGCCTCCCGTGAGGCCCACTGTGTCCCCATTCGGAGGGACCGCGTTCGATGCCCCGCGCGATGGCATATTCGATGGAGCACCCGAGTCTCCCGCGCGCGGCGCACTATGTAGCGTGCGGTGGTGTAGCGCGCGACAACCGCTTACACCACACCGCTTGCTTCTACACTGTTGGGACCGGTGTCCCTTCACCAAACAATTGAAGCAAATGGCCCTTTCTTTCACTATGGCCCATCGGTCGGCCACTGGTTTTCGCGAATACACTCCGCACTCAGACACGGGGTGTTCCGCCACTTTGCAGATACTGCACAAAATTTCTGGTGACTTCCGATTCACTGTTTCACTGTCGCTTGTCATATTCACATGTCCGCTTCGGCGAACTGCAATTTTCTTTGATCGACATCCGGCATAAGGGGCCATCTCCATCAAGCCCACCAGCCATTCTGAAAGATCTTGGATGGTAATGTTGGTTGATCCGCCCTTCC
>JADDOH010002237.1:0-31584 GCA_016648135.1 Agrypnia vestita
GCAGGCAGTATAGTCCTGCGAGGTTATTAATGTTTTACAAATAACCCTGTATAATATTAGGTCCTTACATATGAAATTGGCGTTTAGTATGGGAGGAACATAAAGCCGATTTTTCTTTTTTATAATATATTTATTTAATCAAAGTATGTACCATTGCTATCTATGCACTTTTGCCATCTCATAGGTAGTTCATCGATCCCTTTACTAAAAAAACCATTCGGACGGGAATCAATAAAATCTTTGAAGGCGGTTTGGACTGCCCCATCGGAGTTGAATTTTTTCCTTTGCAAGAAGTTATCCAAATTTCGAAAAAAATGGTAATCTGTTGGGGCAAGGTCCGGAGAGTATGGTGGATGTCTTAGACATTCCAATTGAAGCTCCTCTAATTTGGTAGCCGTCTGTTGTGCAGTGTATGGTCTAGCGTTATCATGAAGCAGCAGTGGCCTAGAGCAATTAACCAGCCTAGGTTGTTTAGCAGCTAGCTTTTCCATCATGGTTTGCAGTTGCTGACAATAGACATCTGCCGTAATCGTCTGGCCAGATTTAAGAAAGCTGTAGTGAACGACACCAGCACTAGTCCACCAAACTAACTCACAAGTAACTTTTTGGGAGTCAATTTTCGCTTGGGGCATGGTTTGGCTGGTTCGGCAGGGTTCAGCCATTGCGATGAGCGCTTCCGATTATCGTACAGGATCCACTTTTCATCACAGGTAATGATTCGATTTAAAATCCCTTCATTATTGTGCCGGTTGAGTAATGCAACGCAGCAGTCAACGCGCGTTTGTTGATTTGCTTCACTCAATTCGTGAGGTACCCACCTTTCAAGCTTTTTCACCTTACCAATTTGCTTCAAGTGGATTAAAACAGTTTTATCACTAACACCGCAGCCTGCAGCTAACTCGGATGTGGTTTGCGATGGATCCGCTTCCACAATAGCCTTCAATTCTTCATTATCAACTTTGGTCTCCGGCCGTCCACGGGGCTTGTTCTGCAGGTCGAAATTTCCAGAACGAAAACGTTGGAACCAAAAACGCACTGTGTTTTCTTTTGCGGCACCGTCGCCATACACATCATTAATCCTTCGAGCCGTTTCTGCAGCACTGGTGCCACGGTGGAACTCATACTCGTAAATAACGCGATATTTCAAGTTTTTCATTTTGTAAACTGAGTGACGCAAAGAAAAAAACAATTGAGGAAAAAACAAATGAATTATAATTTTCAAAACACAAATACATGAGTAAATAGCTGTATAAATTTGGATTTGGAATTCCTAACCAAAGAGAAGATATTTGAGATCAAATTTGCCAGTACGGCAAAACGCCAATTTCATATGTAAGGACCTAATATATATAGAATCAGCGCCGCAACATACCTACCTACAAGTGCAGGACATGACTATCGAATTCTAAATTAAATTAAATAATCGTATGGGAGGAACGTGGAAACGGTGAACGTTACATTGTGTAAAGTGATCACTTAAGCCAGCCGTACGTCTATATGAGACATCTAAAATATATATTGATAAGTTGTGATCTTGAATCGCTGATATTAACGGTGAGATTTCGTACATAATTCAGATTTTACAAAAATAAGTGATAAAGTTTTGGTCTTGCAACATTAAAATCAATATATTTTTCATTTAATACATAGAAACTCTAAATATGGTCCGTTCTTAAAGAACATACGAATTGATCATTCGTATCCGAAGAAAGCATAAAAGTAAAAAAAAGTTTTTCTAACATATCTCACTATTATTAATATCAACAACTCAATTGTACTTATCTTTTCATTGGTTAACCTAAAAAAAAAACGATTTAATTATTTGGTGGAAATTTTTATTCGAGCCCATTTAATTCTATGATATTTTCATAACTTAAATAAATTAATATTCTATATAACTAATTGATAATATATTACTTACAAATGGCGAGGGAAAGAATATAAAAATAGTTTTTATTGCGTCATGAGTAGGGAATGCAATCCCGAGTCGGGATTGCCCTTTCGGGATCCTTCGAGATTAGAATTTCCAATCTCGCGGGATCCCGAATTCTTTTGTGTTTTTTTTGTTTATAGAGTTGAATAGCAGTAAACGACAATGCCTTGTATTTTTATATCAGAAATTTTTATAAAATGTTCATTATTAATCATCGCATCAAGCATCAATTTTTATTACTATGTTAGGTTGATAAAATACAATAAATATTATTCAAAGCTATTTTCATTATTTGAATTTGACATGAACATAAGTATTAAGTACTTACTAAAAGCTCTATAGACATATACAATTAAACATACATAACATAAAAAATGCTGATCAATCCCGATAATCCCGATAATGTCGTCCGATTTTTCAGTTCGGGATTAATCTCATAAAATGTCTCGAGATCTCGCGGGATCCCGATCTCACGAGATCGGGATTGCATTCCCCAGTCATGAGTAAAGATATTTTGTCAAAAATATAAAAAAAACAAATTAAGGGAGGTGATAAGAATTGTGATGGGTTGGGATTGTTATATTTAGAAGAGATACAACACTTAGAATATTTATATCAAGTACAAGAAAAATCTACCGGGTTGTTTTC
Source organism: Agrypnia vestita (assembly GCA_016648135.1). Lineage (NCBI taxonomy): Eukaryota > Metazoa > Arthropoda > Insecta > Trichoptera > Phryganeidae > Agrypnia > Agrypnia vestita. Next base: position 2,582 of record JADDOH010002237.1, read on the forward strand.
AACATTTTCAAGAAAAAATATTTTATTTCGGGAATACAATTTTCTGTTAAGTTCTACATTTACATATACATATATGTTGTTATACCTGTTCTTACAAATGTATATTGCCTGCTGTTTTTGATGCATGGCACCATAAGACAAACAAGATTTACAATTATATCACGCGAAAGTGTGCGGTATCACGTCAATTTTTAAAAAATTAATTAATGCTATAAAAATATTAATTTCCTGCCATCATTGACTGGTTACTTCTAACATAAAAATAATCAATTCTCCTAGGACGTTTTTTTCTTCATGTACGACACGGAACCCCAGGAAAATTGCAGTCTTGAAAATTGACTTACAGACTACAACTAAGCGAATATGTTTCCTTATTTCAGTTTCAGACATTTATAAAATATCTGTTTTTAGCATAATATGTTGCAACATGCTAGTATTATTAAACATTCATGCGTGCATCAATGTTTTCAGTAGTTTTTTTACAGTTTTTTTAGTTTATTTAGCAATTTGAACACTTCCTTTGAATTTTGTATTTGGTTTGATAGAAGTTCCAGCCTTGCGTCTGTTGGCGTATTGGATCGGATTTTCTTCAAATCCTCCATCCTGATATCCCACATCATAATACCCGGGCTGCACGTCGACCTGGTGGGGATCCACAAGATTGGAATATCCATTTCCAACTTCAGCACTGTCAAAATGCGGTTCTAGATAACCAGTCACCTGCAAATCGTTAACTGGCGCATCGTGGAAGTCGTGATTGAAGTTAATCACCTGTTGGTTGTTTAATGGGATGGGGTGCGCGTAAACTGGTTTGGATTGGAACGAATTATGTCCGAATGTTTGGATCGGTTTGGATTGATACGACTCATGCTGGAAAGTTGGTTTGGATTGGTACTGTTCTTGTTCGAATGTTTGGATCGGTTTGGACTGGTATGACTCATGTTGGAAAGTTGGTTTGGATTGGTACGAGTCATGTTCGTACGATTGTATTGGTTTGGATTGGTACGAGCCTTGTTCATGCGATTGGATCGGTTTGGATTGGTACGACTCGTGTTCGAAAACTTGGATCGGTTTGGATTGGTACGACTCATGTTCGTAAGTTGGCTTAGAATGGAATGTATCGTATTCGTACGATGGTTTGGATTGGAATGTGGTGTGTTCGTAATTTGTAGATGCGTGGTGTTCGTATGGTTTAGATGGGAACGAATGGTGTTCGAGTGGTTTATATTGAACCGCGTTGTTTTTAAAATGGTGTACCGTTGGTGGTTTTACAAAACTTGAATGGTGTATGATCGGCGGAGGTTTCTTTTCGTTTTTGTAGCCGTCGTTAACATAAATGACCTTCTTTTCATATTTGTCGTTGAAGATGCCGTTCCTCATCAGCGTGAAGATGGCTGCGCCCAGAGCCATCTGGTTGAGCATACCAGCTCCCACTATCATCATTTTCATGGCCGGAAGAACGAAAGGCAAGATGGCCGACATTATGAGTGGAGGAATCAGGAGGAAGGGGACAACTCTGTAGAACGTCTTGGAGGCTTTCATTCCCCTGGGCAGCTGCAGTTCTGGGTCTGTAAACAATATTAAGTAAATTAATGAGAGGTTTAGATATTACAATTATCTGGTGAGAGAGAAAAGCTTTTTTATCAGCGGTTCACGTAAGTCTACGATCTAAAATAAAAATCGTGTTTTTAAATTGTTTGATGTGAAATTACCCATTGGTAGATATGTGGTATGGGAGACACACGGGGCAATGTCATCTACGAATGCGAAAGAGAAAATAAGACAGGGTAGTGAGCTCACAAGGTGCAGAGAATGATGCCATCTGCTGGTAAGTAGATTCGAATCATTAACGGTAATGATAGCAGATATTTTCTTATTTACAAATGTTTTACGTGTTTGTAAAGTGTGTGTATATGTTTATTTTTTTAAAAATCGAGGTTCATAGATTGCTATATGCTGGTTAAATTATATTTTATTAAAATGTCAAAAGTGTGGTTAGAAAAAATATAAACATAACTTGATAGAACCCTTGACATATTGATAACTAATATTGAAAAAAAAATTGGGTTTCATTATTTTTAAGTTTTTAGAACGAATTGTTTAAAATTTTTGCAATACTCTTAATACTACATAAACAATAATCTTGTACATGTGAAACAGAAAAAAGAGAATAATAATATTTACGTATTAAAAAGAACAAATAAAATGTAATTAATATATATAATAAAATATATAATTATAAAAAACATTTTGAGTATCCCATTGTACAAATTTTTCAATATTTTAATGTTCCAACTATAAAAAAAACATCTCTTTCCCACATCTAAAAAGATTTTCAATATTTATATATGTAGATATGTTCTGAGAACACAGTTACTAGATTTTGTCGCCAGATTAATTATAGAAATCTCACAGAGACGAAACTATTTGTATGAGAAGCATGAATGGAAGGCTTTTTATCGGCTGGCCTGGGGCTTAAGACCTCAGGTCATGGCTGCTTGAACATTTTCGACTCGTAATCAAAGCGGGAATCTACCTGTAATGTTTTGTGGACTAACTCACCCTGTATAGTAAAATCATTACAAAAATGGATGTCTCACAAAAAAGAATGATTTGTTTAAAGATCAAAATCAGACGACAATTTATAGGTTACTGTGGCATAATTTCTTTTAATAAAATATTTTGCAATATTTGAAATATTTAGTCGTATTCCGAATAGCAATATTGGAATCCTAACACTTAATAGACGAGAATAAAAAAATAAACGAGATGTAGGTAAAGTTATACGTTGGTATTTGTCGTACTCAAATAAGGACATTTCTATATTTTCATATATCTCTCTCAAATTAAATACCTCTATTTGCGACGTTCGATGTATGCAATGCATTTAGAAAAGTGATTTCTCCGGTGCCTTCTTATGCAGGCGGTCTGGTCTAACAGACCTTCAAACGGATTACGGAGGTACCTACCTACCTATCGCAAACGTAACTTCACAATTCTCATGTTTCGACTAAGATTACATAAAATAAGTACTAATGCTGTGTTCAAAGCTTATAGAAAAAATATGATTTCGTATGCACTTATTAATTTCCTCTCCCACAGCGTCCTGATATAAAATTATGGCAAAATTATCATTGTCGTATTAGACTCGTATATACAGGGTTATTTGGAAAACATTAATAACCTCGCAATACTGTATTTCTGCCTTCATTATGAGTCGAAAATAAACATCAATAGTTATGGAGATATGCTACATCAAAGTTTGCATTTTTTTTCAGTATTTCTAACTTATTTTTTGTAAAACGTTGGACTATCATTACAGTAACTTATATCTAATATGAAAAATTCCCTTTAATAAAAGTCAAATAAAATAATAAAAACCTTCGAATTCCAATTGAAAACTTTTCAGGGGTTTTATCATTTTATTCAACTTGAAACGAATGAATTTTTCATAATCGATATAAGTTACTGTAATGATAGACTAACGTTTTACAAAAAAGAAGACAGGAATATTGAAAAAAAATGCAAACTTTGATGTCGCATATCTCCATAACTATTGATATTAGGTCATGATAGCTTGAACGTTTTCGACTCATAATCAAGGCAGGAATATACTCCTGCGAGGTTATTAATGTTTTCCAAATAACCCTGTATATATTGACGTTTGACAGATAATTTTCAGATTTCCCCCTCTCTCAAGTAGAAACTGAAAGATAATTATTTATTTTTATTCTATTCGTCTATTAAGTATAGGGATAAAAAATTTAAAATCGCAATATTGCCATTTTCAGAATACGGCTGGTTGATTATTAATATTAGTATGTTGTCTTGTCCCATGTTTTTTCTTCTCTGTTCTCATTCAAGAACTCAAACCCGGACACAGTTTTAAAAAAAACTGCATATAATCAAAAATGTAACAGCGGTGTCGGTGAGTTGAAAAAATGGTCATGATAACGAGTCTTTTTATGCGAGTAGATGATTTTTTCTTCACTTTGCCGCTGAGTATATACTAACTGTAACCTCTTTGAATTAATCGGGGCAGAACACTCAGTTAAACATTCACGATATGAGTTAACTTTAACTCAACTAATTTCTTCATTTATTGCCATTATTTTACTTTAATATTGTTTGTTTATTACTACAATATATTCTCTTAGCTTTCAAACATTCTCTTGTCCAACATAGTATTTAATTCACTACGCCTTAAACATCTGTGAATCTTTGTAGTTGGTTGATGCAATTTTCACTGTGTTTTAACATTTTAATGATTGAAACTGTTAAGATTTCTGAATTCAATAAATAATAAATAAAAATATATAAATAGAGGTTTCAGCAAATGATACTCAAATTCAGGATTAAATCAAATAGTATGAAAATTTAGGAAAGGGGTTTGAGTAAAAGCTGAGGAATGCCCTCCCTTGAATATTTTAAGACATATGTATAAATTAATTTAGAATATTTGATCTTGCGTAATTAATACCCGTTATAAACGTATTTTTAAAATAGTCGTTGTTTGTGTATTGTTAAAATTTCGTTCCTAATTGTGTTTTTTTTAGTAAAAACTTATTCTTGTAATAAAACGCGACTTATTTACTACGACACTACACTTTTTAAAAATATTTTGTTTGACCGTTTCATAATTTTAATTTAAAATTAACAAACTTGTAGTTATTTTATTAAACGAGTCAAAAGTATTGTAACCAGCCGTGAAACCAGACTGTGCGCCAAGATGTCACACAGTCACAGTTAGTTCATGTCTTTATATATTAGTGGTTTGTGGGTTAAATCCTCAGATCAACAGGTCCTTAGTTAACCCCAAGGATCTTCCTCCAGGCCTTCAGGTTTATGGCGTGTGGTGCAAGAATACCACGAAATCGATTTAATTGATACCATCATCATCACTGCCACCATTATGGCCTTTCTCACTTTGTGCCACTTCTTGGATTAAAGTTTTCCGGAACTGGTAAAGGCAGAACAAATCGACAATATTGCAACGAGGTACTATCCGAACTCCTGGTAATGTCACTTGGAACAACACTATCGTAGGATCTAGAACGGTCTACAATTATCTACAACCTTCACGAAGCGTCAACAAATGTTAAAAAATGCGTGGAACAACCGTTAAGCGACTAGGACGTTACCTAAACACTAGTTTAATAATGTAGAAAATATAAAAACATCAGCATTTGAATATAAATACGGAACCACGCCGCGGCAGGAGTTCAGTTGTCGTATTTGACAGTTCGATTCAGTGCGAAGTCGGCGGCGAGCCGCGAGACAACGCCCAGTGTTGACAGTTGTGAGATAGTCGAAGCAATAAATAAAGCAAATAATCGAGTGAAGTACCTAATTGGCGAAATAAACCAGAGCGATTAATATGTACGAAATTTGGATGGAATGGTGTAGTGAATGTTAAATACGTGTTACCCAGCGATAATAAAGTGTTCATTTACGAGTGATATATTGCAAATTAGTGTAATTAAAAGAATAGCGTTCAGTTAATTTATTATTATAATTCATTTTAAGTGACTATATTGAATAGTTAATTAAGCATTAACTAATAAATCGCTAGTTAATATCCAGTGTTTTCATTTATTCCCCCCATATCCACAATACGTGACATTATTATTAACATTTTTTTTACTTAAAATTTAAAAATGAACAAAACTCTCGTCCCGAGTAAAATAATATCTATCATCTTCTTAAAAAAGCCGTGATTGAATGACATTTGCATTTATTGACACAAAATCAACGTGTGCAGATTAGAAAGTTTAATGATATGTGTTGTATGCTCCGTCTGCTCTTCATACATAATAGAATACATAACGAACGGGGCTCAGTTAAAATTATATGTTATCCTAATTACATCCGGGCACACACATACCCCAAGAATACAAGAACACGGGAAGACAGACACTTTAGAAATGCCTAAGCTAAAAACCTGGAGAAGCTTTTAGCTACTAAGGATGTGGTGGGCGAAAGACGAGAGGTTGATTACCGACAACATGGAACAACCTATTGGTATTGACCTAAACGTGGATCCATATTATATTGGAGAACGTCCAGAACTTTGATTGATACATGCGGAAGTTGAAACAGTATCAGAAGATCGCAATATTCAGGCAAGACCGATAGAAGAAAACAGATAGAGAGAGCTTTATTATTTTATGACCTGTGAAAAATGAAGGGACATAATAATAATCAATAAAGACTGATTGACGCCCGGGCCTCGTTAGCGGCTAGTCATCATCATTAATGTTGTTGTTATAATTCAGACATTCGAAATTAGGATAGTTGATCACTACTTACATTGAAACAAAACGCAAATAGACAAAAGGAGAATGAAAAACTTAGAAAAAAGGTAAATTAGTTGGATGGAAAGGAAACAAGATGACGGTGTTTAGGAAAAAATCTGAGAAAATAGATTCATTCTGAGGACGATAGTGAGGCATATTTTTTGGTCATTTCCTCCTCATTTGCAACCATATTAATAGAAGAATAAGAAAATGGCCGAAGAAAACGTTTCAGCAGATGTTGTGGCAAGCCAAGTGATTATGTTTAATATGTGTACCCACTTATTTTACTGTATTTCCTGTCCCCTTATACCAGCATACAATTGCTGTTTGGGGACATGCTATTTAATTTTTATGTTAATTAATACAAATTGTTACATTCATTATTCATTACAACTTTTCATTTTCTTTTTTGATACTTAATGTATTATTAATTTATTTTCATTTTGTTATTTATTCTACCTATTTTTAATTTTTATTATGTTTTCATTTTTCTAATTTTATTCCATTATTTGTTTAATCCCAGGAAACGTCACAGGTCATATTCTTTATAATATGTACTATGTTTTCTCTATACTTTGTTTTTTTTAAATACTTTTGTTTATAATTATTTCTTTGTTTTGGTTGCTTTCATTGTTATTATATTCTTTATAATATGTTTCTATATATAATACCATCTCTGATATTGTTATACATACATGATAAATATGAGAATAAAATGGTTCTCCCACAAGGGAAATAATAAAACAGGTAAACACAAAACCAATCACATACAAAACTTTTTATGGATCTCTCGTCAGGAATAAGGGAGATGAGAGAAGATAAAATACAAAATACGTGCAACACATTGTCACAAGACTAGTTATTGTCACAAGTATAGAAACGGAAGGAATTGCGCGTAATCTCAGCACTCAGGACCTTTTACAGTAAATTGGAAATTGCTGGAAGGGGCTAGAATAAACTACTAGATTCGCGAAACATCTGGCAACCTGAAAATGTATATAAGTGTGACAACACCATTGAGACAAACTGTTTATTGTGACGTTTCAACGATTACACAGAAGCGGTGCAACCAGCGATATATTAAAAAACTAAGAGAGTAGCTACCAAGCATTCAATAGTGGATTAATATAACCATAGACGCACGAATATCCCGGAATGATGAATACAAAGTGTTGCCCAGATGTGTAATTAGTGCGAAATTATTGTGAATTAAAAAATAGTGCTCCAATTAAATTTTTGTCCAGCGACCTTGGTGATGAATAAAAACTTTAATTAGAAAAAAAAGTCCTCGTGTAGAATGGGGACTGACCCAAAGAACTAAAAGTAACAAGGGATTTCCCACTGAGAAAAGAAGAGGTCCCTGTAATGTAGCGAACGATATCTATACTTGTAATTCAATAACTTTAACTGTATTTTTAAGCATTCTTAGCGCCGTTGAGATGGGATACCCCAGTGACGTAAATCGTCCGATAATTAAATATTTTAGATTTTAATCAAAATGTATAAATATGGTCTGCCGTATAAAACAAAAATTGCATATCACCACGATAAATTTTCAAGGCGAGTCGTACGCTTTATCAGATGTACTCATTTTGTTACAATATGAAATCAATCATGTACTATCTATAAAAACTTGCGTAATTATTACATGTGTGTAAATAATTTGGAGTAAAATCTTAACTGCTGATTCATAAAAGAATAAAAAAAAATATTATTTTATTTGTATATATCTACTTTTATATGAATAATTCCACCGACATGTTTCAGAAATAACCATTCCATCATCAGGGTGTTGTATAACATTTTTTTTAAATGACAATCTACAATGTTGCTCAATCAATTGAAAAAAACATTTAAGAATAGATTAATTACAATTATATAACAAGCTGTTTTTAATTATTACTATCGAGGTCGAAAAATTAGTTTAAGATAAGTGAATTCTCTATTACCCTTCCTAAAGATGAACGTGAATTGTATGATCAAATTAAATCGAAAATTTAGTAGGCACAATAATAATATATTGAATTGATACGTATTTCCATCTCAACTTAATCTCTGGAAATAGTTCTTGGCTAAAGCACATGGCTGTCGGAAGAAAAATCCATTAAAAAATAATCGCGAACACGTTTGAACAGTCTGGTGTTTCAAATCTAACACCCGCATGAAGATCATCAAAATGAGAGGAATATACATAGCTATGTTTTTCTACTTTAGTTTAATAAAATATTATAAATTTAGTACTCGGGTTTCTACTCGAGTCAGAGCCTTTCATCGACAAGTACATTCGGATACAGAAAAATATGGCTTAGGTGATATAAATACTTAATTAAAGGACCCGCAGTTACTGGTGTAAGATGGAAGTGTGGTTGTAATGAAACTATAAATTAATTAGCATTTCTACCTATGCCATGTACTTGAATGTCACTATACTAAAATGTATTATATTTAATTAAATTTAAGTAGAGAAAACATACATTTGTTCGATCCATTTTAAAAATCATTATGAGAAATCTCCACAAAGTTAATGGCCAATTCTATCAACAATATCCGCCACGATGATGTAATAATGTACAGAGATAAGTGACGAGACTTAAAAAAAAATTAACCCATAAAAACCAAGTTTTTACAACACTCCTTTTCTCATTTTCGGGTTTCGCGTCTACCACATGCGTTGAAATATCTATACAACTTGTATGAAAAAAAACATTAAAATTTGAAAAATCCAAAATTATACTATAATTATTATTTTTTTTAACGAAAATTTGATTGATCTTTTTGATCGTCGCCATGAGTCTGCTTGCAATGTTTCAGCTCGATTGGATCACTAGAAAAGGGTTAAAAATCGATCCAAAGTTTTTTCGACGGCAAGCCGGCAAGCAAGCAAGCAGACGCCACGAGTTAATATAAAGGGAGTAATAAACTAACAATATTTTTTATATGATGAAAGTATGTTCTAAGAACAAATGTTAATGAGAAAAAAATAACAATAGATGTCTCTATAAGAGACCAGTGCAATATATGAAATGTTTTTGATTCGAACATATATTTATGTATAGAACTTTCAAAAATTTGATAATGATGTTCTCACGTGGCATTGTGTAGAGTGATCACTTAAGCCAGCTCATACAGGTTGTAAGCCCTGAGCCAACCCAAAAGAGACTTTCATCCACTTTTCTCATACATAAATAGCTTCGTCTCCGTGAGACTTCCATAATTAATCCTTAATTAAAAAATAAACACTCAGAGTAAAATGGAAATAAGGCCCAATCGTATACTGTACGTAACAGTTCACAGTACTTTATGGGTAGAGTCTTACCTAAACTATAAGAAAAAAAAGTTGATACATCGATGTCTTAATATCAATAGTAGGCTACTTTTAAAAAACTATTATGACTTATTTTTTGTAAAACATCTGACTATAAAGCAACTTATATTAAAAATTCTTTCGCTTTAATACAAGTGATACTTTAATACAAAATTCTGTATTTTATACATGTACATACATATGTATACGGTTGAAAAAATACGTAATGTAAATATGATGTTAAATGTACCTTTACGAATGTTAAGCCTCATCGTCCCATCGTCCATCTGAATCAGTTCTAAGTCAACCCCTGATCTCAATACCAACTTCAGCCTTTTGTTCTCCATCAATCCTCGAAGTTGTTTTACAATCATGTTGTTTAGCTCCTTTTCCTGCAGGTCCTTGTATTCCTCCCATTTGAAGTTCTTCAAAACTTCCGATTGCAAGTCGTCAAAAACGATGGTGACATTGGACTTGGCTTTTATCAAATTCTTTACGCGATCCAGCCTTCTGATTAGAAATATCTTGAGACAATCTGAAACGCCTTTATTATCGACACAATCGTAAATGACTGGCCACAATTTTGCGACCGAATTTCGGTAATCTTTATACGATTCGAGTTCATCTTGGTTTGTAAAAGAGAAATCTTTGGAATTCACGCTGTTCAGAGCGTCTTCGAAGTATTTGTTTATACTAGAACTGTCATTGTGGGCTGCGGTTGTGTTTTCACAATTCGATCTTTTTTTGTGTTCGATTTTAAACAAAAGTCCCCTTTCACTGTATCTGGACGAGTATTTAACGCACACGACAAAAGACGAAAGTATTAACATCGCGAAAAAGTTCGTTATGATGGGGGATGAGACCCCTGCCGATCTGCTGGTCATGTTTGCTTGTTCATGAGACCCCTGTTGCACCGATCGAGGTCGTGCACGATCCAGCTCGCCCGGCACTTGCTGCAGCACTGGGTTTCTGCAGCCGCTGGTGTGGAGGCGGTAAAAGGAAATGTCTTGAAAATGAGCGCATTAGGCTCTTGCTCAGTATGATCAGGTGGCTCGCGGAACAGCAAAGGAATTTTATCGTGAAGAAAAAAAAATTCGTCAGAGATCCGCTTCTCTAGAACTTGTCCTAGGGCTAGGTAAGTGGAAACGTGTCGTGGCTGCGAAGACAAATGAAAAAAGTGGAAATTAATTAGCTATTTATTAATTAGTGATTAATTATTTTATTTAACTAACAAAATCACTTAACACGAATTAAATTAATACACCATTATACACTTTATTTATCACTTGCTAACACATTCCACCTAATTCTCGCACGTAGTGGCATTTATTTATTTCGCCACCTAAGTACATTGATCGATTATTTCGCTTGATTTCAATCGTTCCAATTATCTCACGACTGGCAACACTGGTCATAGTCCCGCGGCTAATATCGCGTCGATAGAAATGTCAAAACAAACACAATCGCGCAACGCGGTGCTGCGTTGTATTCGCGATACGCTGACTTTTCGAACTCTCGAGAATTTTATTTTCCTTTCTGGTGTTTAAGAGAAGGTTCCCGCCGCTTTTAGGCTGTTCCACGTGTCTCCAGAATGTTGTAGATAATCGTAGAGTGCTGTAGGGTATTCTAGAGTTTCCTTTAGTGCTGTTCTAATGTGATATATTACAAGGGATTCGGACAGTGCGTAATTCCTTCTACTTATCATTTCGTAACAATAAATATATATTTTTTTAAATACATAGTATCATTATTTATCAGGCACAAACTAAATCAACCTTTACAAGTCAAGTTCATAGGCAACACATTTCCCTCTTTCGTATTAGTAGGTAACTTTGTCGTAAGTACTTCCCTCGCTGCAATTTAATGAATAAAAAAATATTATTAATATTTAAAAACCAGTGGGGTGTTAAATATTAATAATATATTTTTATTCATTAAATTCATATCTACATCAGTTTACAGCATTAATTACCATCTTATTAAAAAAAAATTGTTGTTTTACGTTTCCTCTATAAAATATAAATTTTATTTGAAAAATCAATGTGGTTACTATACGACTGTTGCCTATTATTGTCACAGATTTATGTAACATTTATTAAAAGTGAGTTATTTTAAAAATGGCAAAAAGAAATTAATTTTTTTTTTTATAGTAGGTACCTAGTCATAATAGAACTGGGTGATGAACTTTATTGAAACAAGGTGTTTACGAGTGTAAACACTAACACAATGAAACAAGGTGCCTCGTACGCACGGCTTACACATACTAATTCGATTGTTTTTCTTAAATGGAAAAAGGTATGCAATGTAAAGGCATAGCGGTAAAAGCATGATTGTTGAAAATTTCCCAGTAGCACACTTTTCAAGAAGCACTTCTTGTAGGTCATTACAATTTTGTAGTACTGTAGTAGTTCACTTCATTAGTACTACAATTTTGTAGTACTGCAGTAGCTAACTTCATTAGCACTACAATTAGTTCACTTCTTTATTACTACAGTTTCGTAGTACTACAATTAGTTCACTTTATGTAGTTTTTATTACAAACGCAGTGTGCACTTTGTAGTCTTCAAACTAATGAAACTTCAAACTATGTTGTAGTCTTTATTTTGAAATTTAGTTTCTTCCCTTCGCTATTTACCTATTACTATTCTGAGGATATGGTTTTTTAAATATATTTTTTTATTTAAGCATACACAGTAGATACAGATACATTCATATTAGTTTATTAATTATTTAATAAAAATATTTATTCTTTAATGCTGCTGCGCTCAATTCCAGCGAGCTTCTTTACCGACCGGTCACGCCGGCTGCACTCGATCGAGAAATAGTTTCCCGCAAAAATCCAACTCGTTAGTCTCATTTCCCGCGCTCGGACAGACATCTCCCCCATGACCATAGACAAGCCGCGCCGCATGCACGCCTGACCACGGATAATTATGAATTATTGGGACCGCGATGAACCGTAGATTATGGATCGTTTACTTGTGAACGATACTTAATGAACGCGGATAGTGTGTGATCCCGATACGGAGTAATGTGGGGTAAATGCGTGTTAATAATTTTAATTACTCGCTTTACTGAGAAAATATTGAAGATGGTAATTAAAAAATAATGTATGTACGCATGAAATATGTTTTACTTTACATCTGCTTTAGCTGATCGATTTCTGGGTTTATAGTGGACTCTGTGGCCAGTGGTGGTAAGCATTTACAGAATTTATAAAACATAAAAAATAGTTCATATTGTGTATTGTTCTGTTGGGAACGATAGCCTTACGAGAATTGATGGAAATTTCGAACTGTGACGGCGGCAGATTTCGATGCTATTTTTGAAAGAAGATGATGATTATCTGTCTACCTTTGCCTTGCCTATTCCCATACAACGTAGATTGAATATCTGCCAATCCTGGTTTTTCTTGCAGAAAGTAAATCGTTATTTTTGTCTCTTTTTGTCATTTGAGAGGTTCTTGAGACACTCAAGGATAATTTTTTCGCAATCCCCTTACGATAACAAGCCTTTAATTTATATTCTTCTTGCGTAATGTACTAATATGTTTGTTAAAATTATATACTTTTATTGCATCCATTAACAATAATATTTGTTATATGATTTTCTATCTGTTTTGTAACAAATGTGATTTGATGTAATTATATAAATTTTGAACTTTATAGACAGTGAGCACGACACTTGCAATTTTACTGTTTATATTTTTTGATTTTTGGTTACATTTTGCTTTGTTTGTAAACTTTCTTCTTCGTAGTACAAATAAGGAGTTTGTTTTGCGAGTGAGGAACAGTGATTGGATTTTTGCAAGCTTCTTCTCGCCGAGTCGCCCTTTATACGACTCAGCACGGAGATAGCCATTAGAAAAAAAATGTCAACCTGGCGAAAGATGAGTACGACCGAAATGTCAGCTTTTAACAGAATGGGCTTTTGTTGGCAGCCGTGTCGTATGCATGCTGCTATGCTGCACTGCAAAATACTTGTGTAAATATATGTAAAAACCCAATAGAGCGTAGATAGGAAATTAGTAAATATGTATATGTGGTAAAAGCGATTGATTTATTCTGTTTGATTAGTTTGTGAAATCATCAAGTAGACTATTTTTTAAGCTGTGTAGAGTCCCACTTTAAGGCGATCGTCCAGCAGAGTGAGCAAATTTCACAATTTTTTCTCATATCTTCTCTTGCGTTTTTATCACATTTTTGTACGGAAATAACTCATTTTAAAATTTATTCATCAGGTTACGTATATCTTTAATTCGGGTATCTTATTAAAATAACACGAAATAAATTATATAATTGATTAATAAATTATCAAACCTTCGATGTTTTAAACAAAGAAGAAAATTGCTCCACTTTGTGGGCTTTTTATGACTGAATGGCCTCGCGAGATATACTTTTTTCAATAACCAGCTGTACATACCCGGCGTTGCACGGGTTAAGGATTATGTTTAAAATAAGCCAAGTCCTAAAGAATAACTTTCAAAATTTTGAGTCCGATCGGTCAAACGGTACAGATTTGTATCGAAAATGTGTCAGGGGGAGGGAAAAGGGTATGAGAATAGGGAGGAAATGTTGCCTTTGTTACCCGCCAAGTCCTAAAGAATAAGTTTCCAAATTTTGAGTCCGATCGGTCAAACGGTACAGATTTCAGCCATTCAGTCATAAAAAGCCCACAAAGTGGAGCAATTTTCGTCATATTTAAAACATCGAAGGTTTGGTAATTTATTAATCAATTATATAATTTAGTTTGTGACATTTTAATAAGATATCCGTATTTAAAATATATGTAACCTGAGGAATAAATTTTAAAATGAGATATTTCCTCACCAAATGTGATACAAAAAGCAAGAAAAGATATGAGAAAAATTTGTGTAATTTGCTCACTGCTGGGGACGATCGCCTTAATATAATGGTCACCAGTACATATGGTAGAGAATGAGATCAAGAATCAAAGCTGCCAAAGTGAAAAATCTTAGTTTTATTTATTTTAAAAATACGTTTTTGTATCTCGTTCAAAAAGAAGATCGATACGGAGTCTGGTCACGCACTATTAACCGTGAATTGACAGTTACCTCAATTTAGGCATTTGGTTGAAGATTCGCTTGCATATTTAGTGAACACTTTCACGATGTTTTTGTTGAAACACTTTCAAATGCCGTTGTTGCGTTGGTGTTAAATTTTACACTTGAAATCTTATTTGCGGCCATTAATAAATATTACAGGTAATAAAATTCAACGCCTTTGCGCTCATAAAGTAATAAAAGCAGGTGCGAGAAACGATTACGATTAAAGTGAAAAATTCCAAACATTTGAATGAAAAATGAAAGCAAAAATAAAAAAGAGTACACTCTCGGTTATCGCATTAGCCGTGCTGCGGATTAACCGGTTAGACATGCAGTAAGATAAAATATTATTAAATAACTAGCTACAACCCGTCAAAAATGACGTACTTTTTCTGGCGAGTGCACTAATGCACCAATTTTACTTTGATACGCGAAAACGGTCAATTTTGACCAAAATCTCATATAAATGTCATTTGTTTGTCCAAAAGTACGATATGTTAACAATGTTACATTTTTTTATCAATAGGTGACACTTTACATGGTTTTTTTGCTAGTGTCCAATATGAAAAGCGTTATTTTATTGATTATAGATTTAATAGGGGATCCTTAAATTATAAAATTAAATAAATTATTTAAATATTTATCAATTATTGCGTTTTGCTAATTATAATAATCTCCATTACTAACGCTACCAAGACGCTAAGATAGATGGCGCTGTTCCCACAGTCTTAACTCGCAGCCGAAATCTAAATATAATAATTTTGTCTGTATGTCTGTCCGAGTAACGTCACTAAAACCTATCCTCAAATATTTTGTTATAATAAAAATGTAATGTAGCGAAACATAAAACTGGCGAATATGTCATCGAACGGAAATCGTGATACTCGCTTTAATAATATAGACATATTTATTTTATTACTTACTCTAAATTACCGTAATAAAAGCAACGGACAATGAGTATACCAATAACAGAGATCCACAATATAAAACAAGATATAATTAATTAAAATACAAAATTAACAAGAATAGGGCAAAATATAGCAATAAGGAGTATTATTAATAGGATAATGGATGAGATAGTTGGGGTTAGGTTTGATGGAAGGAAAATAGTAAAGTGTGTGTGTGTGGTGTTTTAAATTTTTCTGATTTGGTGATTATTACACATTCAACTTCTGAATTTCATTCATCTTTAGCATTCCTGTCTGCTATTTTAATATAATTTGGTGATTATTACACATTCAACTTCTGAATTTCATTCATCTTTAGCATTCCTGTCTGCATACAATAATTTTAATCAATCAATGTATATATAGACATGGTATTCTATCATGGGTTGCATATGTGTAAAGTGATCACCTATCAATCCAGCCGTACGATAGGTCGTAAGTCCTATGTACACCCAAAAACTTCTATACCTACTTTCTCATAAATATACAGTTTCGTCTCTGTGAGACATTTATGTATACATTGATCGATTAATGATATCCCTGTGACAAAAAATCCAGTTCTGTTCTGAAAAATTTGGACATACTCAAAAAAAAAATCTGTAAATTTCGCATATTTTCGCTCCCACATTCATAAATATCCGTACTTTTAAATTTGACGTAATAAAAAAGCGTAACAAAATTCTAAAACACTTACAAATAGATTAGCCTCGTTGTTCATTCATATTATAAAATGGCGTGAGGCTTTACAAGAATGCAACGCCGTCGCCGGGAAGATTTCCACCAAGAAAGAATGCGAGCTGTGCAGATAATATGGCACTTTCCAGCTGCCGTCGGAAATGCTCTCGCAGTTGATGACATGCAGATTGTCACTTTTCATGTACGAACACTCTCGGAGTCCATCGTCAGGTACTTCCACACGGTATCGTCGTGTCTCACCAAGGAAATCGAAAACACGTAATCGTGGCGTGCTTAAGATGGCCAAACAAAAGCCAAAAAATCAGAGGTGGACACACTATAATTGAAAATAAGAAGATTAGAGTCCCTGGAGATATGGCAGGTCACGGAAATGCATCACAAAACTTATCGAAAAGCGGGATGTGATGTAGTCCAAGAGGCCGTTTATTTAGAAGCTTATATGTGATGTGAGCTCCGGTGACAGTGTACAGTAAATTCCAAGACACGTTCATCTAATAAATACTCCCTTAGTAAGGAGTATATGGAAAGAAAGAAACACTAGTCTTCATCTTCTTCTTTTTTTATATATATCTATGTGGCCTGTTCTCCAGAGGATAGTGCCTCCTGTGAGGTGGACTTCCAGCTGTCCTGCCATCTTTTGGAAGGTCTTCGACAAAGGCGGGTTTCATGCATTCATTTTTAAACCTAATGATTTTCTCTGTTTTTTCACCCCCCCTCGCACACACATAAACACACACCCATACTCTCTCTCACAATTTTTTTTCACAACGCAACCACAGTAAGCTCCATATGAGTAACAAATGTAAATAAAGTGGATAACAAAAGATTTTTACAACATTTGGGCCACATTACACGTGTGAGTGAAAGAACTTATTAAGAAAAAACATAACGGGGGCGACGAAAGACATGGGATGATTGGAAAGACAGAGAAAATCAGTAGGTTCAAAAGACACTTAATGACCTTCCTCTTACAAGTAGAAGTAGACAAAAGTTATGAAAGGATGCAAGAGTTTTGGCGAAACGACAAATTAATTTTTTGAACATCAATCAAAAATATTACTTTTGTAAAAAACTGATTTTCGAATAATATTGAATGAAATGCTAAATAGTGTATTGATAATAAACAGAAGTTTAGTAGTTTTGGCTAAATAACAAGTCTGACATGTTGTCTACGATTTCATCTGAGGGATATACGTTTAATTGCAATGATTGTCATCGACGTAGATATATCAAGAAATATCAGGGTAGGAGCACCATTATTAGATATTTCAAACAAAGGTCTCGGAAGAATCTCAAAAGAAGAGCTCATGGATTCACATGATCCGAGAGCATCTTCGACACGGTCTATTTTTCTCAAAGCCAGCTTTCAAATCTTTTTCATACCTGCCATAAATTATATACCAACATCCCGCAGAGCCTCGCATCATGATCACATGGACTTAGGCTCGGTGCATTTTGCTCTCATTTAAATTCATTATCATGCTTTACGGAAGTATGATGTTTTGTGATGGTTACATAACGCCCAATGGTATTTATGTGTCGAGAGGAAATGGGACCAGTAAATAATCACATAGATTGATAATTAAGAAAGCCAGTAATTTCCGACTTTGATTTGGCGCTCAGCCACGACAGATCGAACCAAAAAATGGGTGCGAATTGGAAATATTCAAATTCTGCAATCCAAATTAATGCCACTCATAAAATACCAACTGGACAACAAAAACAAAAAACAAAAACACTCAAAATGATCAGATGGTCTGGAAAAGTCTTGGTAGGATTTGTGGCGACCCTGCCAAGCCTCGCTCATATGGCTCGCTGTTTCTTAGTCATAGCTTGAGAACATTCGAAAGCTGAAAGATCGAGAGCAAGATGGTTCTATTCGGAGAGATGACAAGCGGTGCCGCTCGATTGTGATGAGTCCGCGTCTCCGTTGCCGGATCGAGCGGACCTCCGCCACGTCTTTTTGTGTTATTGTATGACTTTGCTTGCTCCGGGTGGTTTCTCTCTGATTAAAGAGTAAATACTGGCAGGCGACAATGAGGAACATAATTGATAAAGAAGAAAAAAATTGAGAATGGCGGCCCTCGTAGCCCAGTGGGCATGATACTAACTCACCCCGAGGGTTCCGAATTTGATTCCCGGTGTGGTCACATTTTACGTAATTTGTGATCATTTTTGCTACTGTAATTTGGCCTCTTGGCCTGTTGAAGGATGAAAAGAAAAAAATTCGAAATAGCGCTCGAAGACGAAGGTGACATCGAGGAAACAGACAGAATCCCGGCTGGACCTCGATCTATTATCCGCCCATCTCATTCTCTTATGACCTAGTGACCACCCAGGAATGGGTGGATACAGTGATTAATGAATGATTTGCCTCAAGACAGGAATATCTAGACAACTTCCTAGATGGCCAATAAATCTCCATCTCTCCCATCTAGGCCATCTCTGTTGATATTATATGGCTATGTAGCAGTGACGTGCAGTGGGTATAAGCTTAGGTTATTCTGTGACCGACTTTATATATATATATATATATATATATATATATACATTTAATTGTTTTTTAACTGTATATAATGAACTATTTTGAGTAGTTTCAATCCACAAAAATAACTGCACTATAAAAGAAGTATTGTAAACAATATTTCCTAAATAAATAAATATTTTATAAAGGTTTAGCTAATACGGCAAAAAAATTCAATATATCTCGAAGACGATTTTGTTTATAATTTAATCGGGAACAATACAATACTACAATAATAATTTCAGATATACGTTTCTTTTCACAAAAAAAAATCAAACATTTTATGATATCATTGTGATATGTTATGATATGACAGATGGTATTTACATTCACCATAGAAAAGATAAACAGAATTTACACCGAAAGTTTGGGATGGAATTTGTAAAAAATAACATTTCTGCAATGACGTGCGCGTAGTTCTCACCTGGCATAGGACCTTTCGAAGAAGCACGCTAAATTTACTTGTCTAGTACACAAAACTCGCAGCATTAAAAACACACGTTTTTTTTTCTCGACTTGACTATATCTATGGAACAAATTTGTTGGGCGAGATAAATGAAGAATTGACATGAAGTTAGGTACAGAAAAGTCATAAATAAAACTTCTGACCGTAGGACGAATTGGGGCTAGAATTTTAAATCAACTTTTTCTCAAGATAATGATTATTTAATTAATATTTGTTTCCCAGAATCTTTACTAATGTACAGCTTTTTTGCTTGTACGCCCTGCACGCCCCTGCTATGTAAGTAGGTAGGTACTTATATACTGTAATTGAATTAACGATATATTCATAATAAACGACCGAACATATAAATAATAAAACGAAAATCAATTTCACAATCGCATCCAAACTAGTTCACTCAATTTATGTTCCCATCTACTCCCACACTTCATTCCTCTGATCCAGCCTCCCTATCCAACCTCCCTGCCTCTGCTCAACATATTTTGAAACCAAAAATTATCTTATATTGTTACACTTTGCTCATATCATTAACAAGTATGTGTCAAGTTCATAATTGGCGTAGTTTTACTATTTTTTTATCACGTGTATGTTATCTTAAGATTAGCTGTCAATTTTTCCAAAGGTATATAAATAATAAAGCAATATTTGAGAATATCCTAATTTTTCATATATTAACTGTAGAATTTTTACTTCGGAATTTTAGAATTTCCTAAATACTGTTACAGACAAAGTGATAAATTTCAATAATGTATACATTAACTAGTATATGTATGCACTAACTATGAGTTAATAAATGTATACACAGCATATCAGTTATTGTATACATTATCAAAATGTGCACTTTGAAAATGCTATTTATTATGCCGTTTAAACCTTGGTACAGTTGCCGGCAAACTTCTTGAAATTCTTTGGCGTAGTGGGGGAATGCGCAGAAGACAAAATTTGGGTCTCTTTGGTGGAATGGTACATGCGCAAACTTCCCCCCACTACGCCGTAAAATTTCAAGATGTTTTCCGGCTACCGTACCTTGTATCTTTATATAACAACCCCCCATATACACCAATATATGGGAGATTCTTATGTAGTTGTTGGTATGAATACATTTACATTTAATAAATATTGTAAAGAACAAGGTGTATTCTACTATGTTGTTTGAAAATAAAATATTTAAAATAATAACTGACTGTTAAAAATATATTGAGTAATTTACCAACTTCTTAGTTATGATTGGGTACGCAATACTGGTTTTTGGTAAACCAGTGTACCAGTGAATATATTTTAATATAGTATTTTTTGATATAAATAATTTTTCTTTATAATAATCTATAAAGTTTGCAAATAGTATTTGCACTTCCACTATATTTTCAGCTGGCACAATCGGAGAGAATCGTTTACTCTACGGTTTGGTACAAAGGAATTTTTATAATTGTTTTCGAAAATTCGAGGAAAACATTTACAATTAACATTTAATTGTCTTTCAACAACTAGTGTAGAATTAGAGAGAACTTTTTATTCCGCCTGACAATAAAATTAGATCCAGCCTAAATGATAATATTTTGTTTTTTAAAGGCTCATCTTAATCCCTCTTCTTGTAGAGAATTATTACTTTTAAATTGTGAACAATAAATAAAATTTGTTATATTTTATTTCCATTAAAATGGCTAATTTTGATTTTGTTTGCATTTTTACTCCCTTTCTTTTAACTCGTAGCGTCTGCTTGCTTGTTTGCCTGTCGAAAAAACTTTGGATCAATTTTTAACCCTTTTCCATTGATCCAATCGAGCTGAAACTTTGCAGACAGACAGACTCGTGGTGATGATAAAAATGATCTAACAAATTTTCGTTTAAAAAAATTAATAATTATAGCATAATTTTGGATTTTTCGAAACTTTTTATTACTCGTTTTCGTAGCGTCGCCCGACTCGAGCCCCACGCGTAGGTTAAGCGCCAAACCTGTTTCCACTAGTAAATGAGAAAGGGAGTATTATAAAAACTTGATTTTTATGGGTTAGTTTTTTTCATACATGTGATTATGGCATTCCACAAACTTACGTCGGAAATGATAAATACCTACAACCATTATTACCGATAAATTACCGGTATTAGTTTCATATTTTATTGTAAACACCCTAGTTACTTTATATAGTAGGAGTCGATAGTGTGTACAATAACTTAATAAAGATAATAATAGGTTACGTGAAAACAATTCTCTCTCGGAGTGTGCAGTTATAATGACTAAAAGCAATCATGTAGACACATCAGATAAAAGTCAAAGATCAAACGGGCGATCGTGACGTTTGGTTACTGCGCTTAAAGCGCATTCCGTGCGGGTCTAAGTGCATGTCTTTTACTTGCAGAGATACACAATAATACGTAGCTGCACTGAGAAATGCATCCCCATTTCTACGGACTGTAATTCTACATGTAAAGCGGTTATTGCAGTAGTAAATTTACGACAAGCGTGCATGACATTCGTTTTGATGTGTCCGTAGAATTCGTAGTCGTAATTTATCAGATCAATGTTAGATCAGTTACGTTGAATATCATTTATGTTTCTTGATTATTTCTCTCTTTATAATATTGTCCTTTCCTGTTGGCTGTATGTTGAATAGCCATTGTCCTGACGGGAGGTAACCTAGATTACTGGAGAAGCTGGGTTAGCTCGAGATGGAAATCTTGCCAATAGTTTCAGTGAAAATATTTTCAAGGCAGGCCTTACTCGCTTGACTTCTTATTAAATAATTATACAACCAAGCATACAAGATATAGAACAATACATGGATATAGAGTAAAATTTTTGTAATATTTGAGTAGGCAATTTTTGGACATAGTAATGAATATTTAGATTTTGTCATAATCGTGTATCGAGCAAAGAACGATAATTTTTTTTATTTCAGTATCAGTTCATTGTCGAAAAATTGGCGTTTATTGATTTAATGACATTTTTATAAGAACCTTTTTTTTAAATATAGACTAAATTATACTTTTTAATATGCGTACGTTGAGTTAATTTTTCACTAATAAAGTTTCGAGAAGACAATCTCTCTAATCATCAGGTGTAATTACCATTAATGACTATTGTATATATATATATATATATATATATATATATATATATATATTATTCATAATAACTGATGATGTGAGGGACTGCTCCTCTCGAAACTATAGTAGTGGCAAACTAACTCAACGTGTATCTATTAAAGTTTATTACAGCATTAATAAAATAAATTGGAGAGTAAATTTAAATAATCTTTGAGATAAATTATTGAAGTCTCACAGAGACGAAGCTATTTATATGGGACACGTGTACGGAAGCCTCTATAGTCCGGTAAATGTCAATCAGAACATACATATAAAATATATTTTAATTAATCATGTTTAATATTTTTATCAATCAATAATATTTTTTGATCAAAATTTAAAATTAAATTAAATATGTTTTAAACCACTTATTACCAAATATTTGTCAAAAAGTTTCGGTTGGTCTCAACCTTTATTGGGACAAAATAATGTAGACTAATCTAAGTGCAGACATTTACGTAGGGAAATAAAATCAGCGAGGGACAGAATATCAACTAGGTGGGGGAAGGAAAGGGGAGGGATTAACGAAGAGAGAGGGAACAACTTTAAAATTGGAATATTAGATAAATAAATTTGTTTACTTATTATTTGACTATTATCATTGATAGCTTTATTAATTTCTAATGCTTCCATGTTGTTGAGTCGCAAACCTATTCCGTTTTTGTGTAAAGTTTGTGGCCTTGTGTTATTATCAAACGTGTGATCACACATAGTCAAATTTTAAAGTTGTCTCTTCTCTCTTCGCTTTTACCCCCACCAAGTTGATATTCTGTCCCTCGCTTATTTTCTTCCCCTGTGTAAATGTCTGTACTTAGATAAGTCTGTATTATATTTTCCCGAGGTTGGAGGTTGAGATTACCCGAAACTAGTTGACGAATATATATAGTATAAAAATAAGTATTTAATTTGATTTTAAATTTTAATATAATGTCAAGCAACAAAGTGTTTTCTTGCTTTGAAAATGTAATATTTTTTAACTTTAAAGCCCTACCGGCCGAAAGAATTGCTAATTAGGAAATATTGTAAAGTTGTAAAATGATTTATAGTATAAGTAGGTAAGGTTAAAAAAACTAACCCATAAAAACCAAGTTTTTATTTTACTCCCTTTCTTTGTAAATTAAGTTCACCATCATGTAATTAAATAATTGATTGACTGAAAATGAAACATGTCTAGACAAATATCTATGTCAGAAATCTCGAAAAATATGTCTTTATTATTTGATTTCTTCCCCCTTTGAAAAATATGTTTTATTGCTAATTTAATATTAATTTTAATTGATTTATGTCACTAAAATATCAAAAAAGTGTTTACAAAGTAAAAAAACGCATTTATGCACTCAAAAATAAAAATATACTAATTTTCCCTAAAATAATGTAGTTAACAATCATTTTTTCGTCTCTGGAACTCATTTTAAATAGAATAACACCTTTTTAAAATTGGTAAAATACGAACACTGTGATGGCTCCTCTTCTTCGCCTTTCAGCTCGATCCTACTCCTAACTGAGTTTACGCCTTGTTAGAGGCAAACAAGCTATCTATCTACGTCGGGTGAAGGCTCTACGGTTTTTAACGTAGTATTTCCAAACACCCTCGCTTTATTCAAGACCTCCCCAGTTCACGTTGTGTAATTTTTTGTTTCGAACTATAGGGGATGAATTGGTTTTGTGGTAACCCTGACGCAAGCTAAACTTAAATTAAATACTGGGGTATGAAGTTCGTGAATGTTCATGGAAAACGCAAACAAAACTACCTAGCACGTCAATTAAGCCCTACGGTGCAATTGCTAAACATACTATGTTCCGTGGCCCTATATTATTTACCTATCATTCCTACGGACTGAAACCACTGCATCTGGTGTAGCTGCGCTTCCAGAGTGCGCGATCCTCTGCTTCCATGCCCTCTCCGCTCGATCCCCCATTGTCCTACCTGTATGGGATCGACCGCCATCCACTGGAAAGGTTAGTGACGTGCCGTTATCACATGCGCATGCACATATAGAGTACATAGATCCCCTGAAAGCCCTCGAGTCCTTCGTAGCCGCTCCTATGGATGATTCCGTCTTCGACGCCCTCGCTGATTAATAATTTTATCTTCCGCCGTTATCTCGCTGTGCTTATTCCCGACGATCTTTTATATTTACTCTGCATTATCTTTATATCAATTACATTGTTACGTTTATTTACTAGCCGGCCTAAGTTCCGTCACCTGTATCTGGCCCTATGTCTCATTCTAGTGGTACGTTGGGTTCTAATGGATAAAGGGGGTGTGGGAGGTATGTATAAATGTATGTGTACGCGAAAAATGTGTTTGCTTTAAATTCGGCCCCTCCGTACCCAAAGGCTCATCGGTGACTGATCCCATCTTCCTTCTCCCGACACGAGTTCCGGATACGTTGACCTGAGCCTGGATGCGCCTTTTCATGTTGGGCCTCTTCTGTGCAAAGTACCGCACCATCCCTCGCGTCAGTGTCTGGCGTCCGGGCTCAGAGCCAGTTTGCCCCCCGAATTCCAACTCCTCCAGGTTAAACTAAGTTAAACTACGGTATATATACTGAAGCTACTGTAAAGATGGTCCCGGGCCACCTGTCAAGTCAAAAATATGCGAGTGGGGAAGGGGAGTTTCCTAGGCTCCCCAACCCTCGCCTGTGAGCAACTGCAGCCCATTGGCCATTCGCGACACTACAGTGACTGCAACCACCCTCCCAGGTAGTACTTATTATAATCTGATATGCATCAATACGTTCAATCCATTCCAGACGAGGGAAGACATCCGCACGGGTGTTGTGCCACCCGTGAAGAGCCCCCTCATACACTACGTACGAATAGATACATACTAATAAAATATAATATACATACATATACTTACATATACAATACATAAATAAATACTTGTAATGGTTGGTTGCCATGTGGTTTCACGAGGCCATGACCCCTCGTATTAGTAGATGGAAAGGTGGATCTGGACAGTAGGGATATGCCTAGCCCCTGGCCAGGGATGTCGGTGTATTTTCTCCAAATGGTGTACAGCTAGAATCCTGCCATCGATGATGATGGGATCTGCCTAATTATCTCCGACTGATGTGTAACTGGAACCCTGCCATCACTGATGAAGATGATGTTGTCACTATCGAAACGTCACCTGATGATATTTAGCTGAACCGCCGCTAGTGATGATGATGATGATGATGATACTATCGTAACGTTTCCTGACGATATATATATCGGAGACACCGCTAATGATGATGATGATACTATCGGAACGCCTCCTGACTATATATGACTGGGACACCGCTAATGATGATGATGATGATGATACTATTGGAACGTCTCCTGACGATATATAACTGGGACACTGCTAATGATGATGATGTTGATGATACTATCGAAACGCCTCCTGACGATATATAGCTGAACCACCGCTAGTGATGATGATGATGATGATGATACTATCGTAACGTCTCCTGACTATATATAGCCGAAACACCGCTAATGATGATGATGATACTATCGTAACGACTCCTGACGATATACAGCTGAAACACCGCTAATGATGATGATGATGATGATGATGCTATCGAAACGCCCCCTGACTATATATAACTGGGACACTGCTAATGATGATGATGATGATGATACTATTGAAACACCTCCTGACGATATACGACTGGGACACTGCTATGATGATGATGTTGATGATACTACCGAAACGTCTCCTGACGATATATAACTGGGACACCGCTAATGATGATGTTGATGATGATACTATCGAAACGCCTCCTGACTATATGTAACTGGGACACTGCTAACGATGATGTTGATGAAGATACTATCGCAACGCCTCCTGACTATATACAACTGGGACGCTGCTAACGATGATGTTGATGATGATACTATCGAAACGCCTCCTGACTACATACAACTGGGACGCTGCTAATGATGGTGATGATGATGATGCTATTGAAACGTCTCCTGACAATATATAACTGGGACACTGCTAATGATGATGATGTTGATGATACTATCGAAACGCCTCCTGACGATATAAAGCTGAACCACCGCTAGTGATGACGATGATGATGATGATACTATCGCAACGCCTCCCGACGATATATATCTGGAACACCGCTAGTGATGATGATGATACTATCAGAACGCCTCCTGACTATATGTGACTGGAACACCGCTAATGAAGATGATGATGATAATACTATTGAAACGTCTCCTGACGATATACAACTGGGACACTGCTAATGATGGTGATGATGAAGATACTATCGCAACGCCTCCTGACTATATACAACTGGGACGCTGCTAATGATGGTGTTGATGAAGATGCTATCGAAACGCCGCCTGACTATATATAACTGGGACGCGGCATATGAATAGACAAATAAATACCTAATTAATTAATGAATCATCAATTAAATAAATAAATAGAAATGAATAATTAAGTTCGGCGTCGAGCACACGGGCCGATGATGATGCTATCGAAACGCCGCCTGACTATATATAACTGGGTCGCGGCATATGAATAGACAAATAAATACCTAATTAATTAATGAATCATCAATTAAATAAATAAATAGAAAGGAATAATTAAGTTCGGCGTCGAGCACACGGGCCGATGATGATGCTATCGAAACGCCGCCTGACTATATATAACTGGGACGC
This sequence comes from Agrypnia vestita, assembly GCA_016648135.1. NCBI lineage: Eukaryota > Metazoa > Arthropoda > Insecta > Trichoptera > Phryganeidae > Agrypnia > Agrypnia vestita. The sequence continues at coordinate 29,632 of JADDOH010002237.1, forward strand.
GGCATATGAATAGACAAATAAATACCTAATGTATTAATGAATCATCAATTAAATAAATAAATAGAAATGAATAATTAAGTTCGGCGTCGAGCACACGGGCCGCGCGATCCCTGGAAGTTCACACACATGCAGAGAAGGGTTATTTGGCGAATTAATTCGCCCCTATTATGGTCAGTACGGATCCAACATGCAAAGAACACCTGTGGGAAAACATATGTAAAGTTTACGGTACAGGGGTTAGCTTTCACTGTCGGCGCTTCTTCCGTCTCTGTCTGGGGTGTCGAACCCGAGACCATTCTTCTTAATCGTGCGCCACCTTTATATATCGTTATAATCTCAAAACGGAAAGAGGATGACATGACTTACCCATCTGCCGCCGATTATATCCATTCCAGTGCATCGTAGTTTCACTTTATGTACCTCACTTTATACCTAAGGATTGCGGACACTTGCCTTGCACGCGCATACGATTCACAGGCCCCTAATTAACTATAGTTCGCGACCTAACCTTTGATCTTGCCATTACGCGCTTATAAGTTTCCGTAGCTGGGGCTTAGTATCCAGCCTCGGCAACTATACGGTTTATATACCTTAATCAAACCGAAACTAGACATTATTTTCTTTTCCTTGAATTTATATTCCTCGAGATACCGGAATTAGACTCTAGCTCGACAATCGTAAGTATTTATATATCTTAATAATACTGCAACATAGTCCTTATTTCCGTCTTACGTTTCCGTACTTCCCGGGTCATCGAGACTAGACTCCAATTCTAATGATCATACTCTAATGATTATACGCACCGATATTTTTCATAAAACCCGTTACCCGTTATTTTCCGATGTTACATATTCTTATATTTATCCGAAATACCGGGATTAAGCTTTGAATCTAGGATTCCATCCATTTATAAGTTTTAACAAACCCATGAAGCAACCACTTGTCCACTTGTTGTTGTTAAAGAATTGATTGCTTCTATAATAAAACCCCACTAGTCTACATCTTTATAAGGTCAATACATATTACTTTTAGGGTCCGCCGATTTAGTTTTATTCTTATTATTATTATTATTATTATTATTATTATTATTATTATTATTATTATTATTATTATTATTATTATTATTATTATTATTATTATTATTATTATTATTAATTAATTACACGGCTTAATAGCCTTTTACAACATGTTTATACATAATTAAAATACAACAAACGATTAAATGTAAAAGAAAAATAAAGGGTATAAATGTAAAAGGTATATATACATAGTTTAGAAATAATGAGGTTAGACATGTATGTAAAAAAAGGTATATATGCAAAAAGTGTAAAGTAGCAGGTTTATACATAATTAAAATACAACAAACGATTAAATGTAAAAGAAAAATAAAGGGTATAAATGAAAAAAGGTATATATACATAGTTTAAAAATAATGAGGTTAGACATATATGTAAAAAAAGTATATATGCAAAAAAGTGTAAAGTAGTGATCTCAGAAATTTTTACTCACCGATAATATAGCAATATTAAATTTGAATAGCCAGCTATACATATAAAAGGATTTAAGACATTATATAAAATTTAATATTTTGAAAAGAAATGATCATATAATGATTTTTTAAATTTTGAGAGAGATAGATTTAAAATGTCGACATATGTAGGTAGTTCATTGCCAAGTTTGTGCATTGATAATAAAATTATATTATTCTTAATATAATGTAATGAATATAGTTGCATGATTGACATCTTCGTCGACAGTCTGGAGAAAGTAAAGTTTACACTTAAAGAGGCAATACTGCTTCGTTACTGACTTCAGCTGTTAATATGTAATGGTGGGTAATATATATTTTTCGTACACATTGCCGCTTTGTACTTTATATTTTTAATTTTTGTACTCATGTTTTGGTGCTATTCCTGGTACTTTTCATAATTTGCTACTTGTAATTTATATTGT
>JADDOH010002238.1:0-59110 GCA_016648135.1 Agrypnia vestita
AGACCACTAATGAGTTTAAGATGATTACACAACTAGTTTCGACAACTACCGATGTTGTCATCAACAGGTGATGATTTAAACTGAAGCATAAGAGTAAAATTAATTATCTAAGGTACTGATAGAGGTGGGTGGAGTTATGTTTGGGGGGAGGGGGTTAGCTGGGGGTGGAGTTTGAGTTAACGGGAATAAAGTAAGGAGCGGTGAAGAATTTCGAAATATTATGTTATTGATTAGAGTTTCACTAGAATTTAAATTTTTTTGTATTTCTAAATTTTCGAGATTGTTCATTATTTGGCCTTTATATTTAACAGGGTGTAAAACTATTACACTTATTATTATTAGATAATTAATTTTACTCTTATGCTTCAGTTTAAATCATCACCCGTTGATGACAACATCGGTAGTTGTCGAAACTAGTTGTGTAATCATCTTAAACTCATTAGTGGTCTTAGACAAGTAATCTATTTATTTATATATAATTATAATGTCATTCCACAAAGTTAACGCCAATTCAATAAATAATATTAAATTTTGTAACTTAATCTAATATTTCTTTGTCTATATATGTTACTTATTTAATCTAATGTCTTACACTGACGATTAGATTAACAATAGATATATACATATATGACAATGCACCCCACTTTTAAACACGAGAATAAATTCTCATTTAAAAGTGGGTTAGCGTGTAATATAAATGTTTATTAATTATATTATATTGAAAAGTTAAGTTTCTTAAGTTTGTACATTTACCAAATAAATTTAATAAAAAAAATAAAAATAAAATTATACCAGAATAATTTTGTGGTAATATTATTCATATTCATGACAAGTAAATCAAAAAAAAATTGAAGACGTGCTTTTAAGTTTTTTTTATGTACATTAATTAATCGATTACCAATCGATCCAAATTTAAATGCTAAACTTTACGGCTGAGCGCTCAATATTAATAGAAAATTTAAAAGTATTTGCTGGTACACGATAGGAGTTAAAAATTGAAAATATTGATTTTTAGGCGTATTCTAGTATTTTAATCGTTAAAAGGAATATTGCTAAAAAAACTCTACTTCAAAAAATAGAATATGGAGGTATCATTACTAGCTACGAAAACTGTGTATACTAACTTGTTAATGAGAAAAAATATTAACAGATGAAAGGTGAAAGGTTCTTAATTCGAATATATATAGAACTTTCGAAATTTGATAGAGTGTGTATGTTCTACGATGGAATTGGTAAAGGTTGCATTGTGTAGAGTGATCACTTAAGCCAGTTCATACAGATAGCAAGCCCTGAGCCATCGCATAAGAGACTTCTATCCACTTTTCTCATATATAAATTAGCTTCGTCTCTATGAGACTTCTATAAACTATCCTTAAGAAAATGAAATAGTGAACAAATCGATCAAAAATGATTCTATAAATCATAGTCATCTACTTTTGGTAAATATTAAATAATTTAAATGTAATAAAAATAAAATAAAATAATTAAATAAAAAAAATAAAAAAATATTTAGAGCTCTTAGCTCTAAATATTTTTTTATTTTTCACCAGACAAAGAGAGTTAAATAAAAGCATATAAAAATATTTTTCTGGACAGGCATACTAAAACCAAACCTAAAATAAATATAAATAATGTATAGCATTGAAAAAATATATAAAATTTAAATGTTCAAGTTTTTTGTTTGTAACCTTGTGGAAATTCATTTTTAATATTTTAAAAAATGAGTGTAAACAACGCTGTTTTATTCCACTATATTTATTTTGAATTGTTAGAACGTTTTCGGGATTTCTCCCATTGTCAATAACAACACGTTTACAACTGTAAATTCATTTCATAAAATTTGTATTTCTAAAGTATCATATTTCAAATTAAATAATTAAAGAAAGAATTCTACATAACCAGCTTTCTACACTTAAAATAAATTAAAGAATAAGTAGGTATATGGTAAATAATTCGGAAGAATATCATATTCACATTAAAAAGAATATTCCTTAATACTCCACATTAAAATATAGAGATGAGAAAATATAGAGTGGAATTGGTGAACGTTAGTCGTAAGATAAGTCGTAAGAACACCCACAAAGACTTCCATACCTAATTTCACTTATAAAAAATACATTCGTCTCTATGAGACATCTGTAGTATATCTTGATCTTGAAAAATTTGAACATAATCAAAATATTCTGAAGATGCGATGACAAATGTGGGAGAAATTATTAGATAAAGTAATAATGGATTATTTGATTGTTAATTTTATAAGATTTGGTATTTAAGTATATATAGATTATATATATTAGGATAATTATATATTTTTTAATGTTAGAGTGTTCATCCTCCTCACGCCACTTAAGCACATGAGTGCAAACGGCGCGGGGAGGTGTCTTCACGAAACCGCTTCACTGTGTAATAGGTGCAAGGATGAGAAGGGGGAAACCATATTTATTTGTTTATTAAATAGGATGACTATAGCATCTTTACATATAATGCAATGAGTTCATCATAAAGAAACGAATACACAATAGTAAACTCGAGACATGATACAATATACATAATATATGTAAGAAAATACAAGTTAGTTCGTAAGAAAATGAGGTAAAGACAAGGGAAAGTATATGAAATGAAAATGAGCAAGATTCCATCCCCTTGAGATGACATTCCATAATAAAGAGCTCCGACCCCTCCCTCACCCCTCACCAATCCTTCACCGTAACACGCTTGTATAGTTTATCTTTTTGAATTTTAGTTCACAGACAATCCTGAAGCAGGGAACATTGTTCTCGAAACATGTGGCTTGTATAATCTAATAAAGTGGTGAAAAAAAATGATTTGTGTTTTATTTTAACAAAATCATTGTAGAGACAGTTAATCAAAGTACAATAGACACTTCCCTGGGGGAAGAATAAAAAGAAAGTTGTTCAACACAGACGACCAGAGGACACGCCAGTCCGGAAAACCACTGCCGGCAGATACACAACACGGTAGAGGTCAAGCAAATGACGTTACACTCGCGCTTTCTGTTATTTGCGGATGACTTAAAGCTTTTCTTAAAGGTGTCAACTTTGGACGATTTTCGTCTTCTCCAAGCAGATATATCAAATATATGTGAATGGGGAAGACGAAATAAACTTTTGTTTAATGTTTCCAAGTGTTCGGTTACATCCTTCACTAGGGCCCAAAAAACTCTATTTTATCGCTACAAAATGAACGACCAAAATCTGACAAGAACATCAAATGTTAAAGATCTAGGTGTTAGATTTGTAAGCAACCTAACATTTCACGATCACATAGAGACGATCAGTGGTAATGCTTTGAGAATGTTAGGATTTGTTCTGCGTACTGTCAGGGTTTTCGAGAATACCCGCGTACTGAGAACTCTTTACAACTCCTTGGTGCGGAGTAGACTCGAGAGTGGCTCGATGATCTGGGGGCCACATGAGGACAAGTACTCTCTTATGGTGGAGAAAGTCCAAAAGAAGTTTCTGAGATATCTCTACATGAGAGAGTACGGGCATTATCCTTGGCTTTACCCAACCGAGTTTCTCCAGGGTATGCTTGGCTACAATAGTCTAGAGACTAGAAGGAATGTGTATTTGATTACACATTTTTATCGATTGTTGCGCGGTATGATCGATAATCCTGAAATTATGCAGAGCATTGGTTTGTATGTTCCTGATAATTACATTAGACATCGTCAGCATAGATTGTTTCACATTCCAATATACAGGACCAACCTGCCGATGGTTATGCCTGTTGGAAGAGCCACAGCTATGCTGAACAAAATCGCTTTGGGTATTGATATATTCCATGTGTCTGAGGGGGTTTTCCGAAACGGGATTCTCCTACACCTTTGACCAGATTTTATGTTATTTTTAATTTATTATTTTATTTTGATATATACTTCCTAATATGTATGCCTTAAACATTTTGTTTGTAATATAAATATTATCAATAAATAAATTGAATTGAAAAATTGAATTGAATTGAAAATCTCCTCCAACGCTGAACTAGGAGAGCGATATCGGAGACGGTCCGCTGAGCCCTAGTCAACGCAAGCAAGACCCGCTGGCTTACGGGACCTCTGCGTCCATAGAAAGCCACCAGTATAAAATGGCGTGCGAGGGAGGGCGTCCCTGTCGCGAAACAGAAGTTGTCAGGATGTAAATTTATTACATAATACATAATATACAGAGTGTCCGGTCATCATCATCATCATTCTTGGCACTACAACCCTTGGTGGGTCTTGGCCTCCTCAATAATTTTCCTCCACTCATCTCGGTCTAGTGCCAGCTCTCTCCAGTTTTGAAGCTCTAAGGCAGAGATATCTTTGAGGACGTTGTCACTCCATCTTAGTTTCGGCCTTCCTAAGCTCCTTCGCCCTATCGGCCTTGAGTTCAGCGGGGACTTTGGTGCTTGATGCTCGGACGTTCTCTCCACATGACCCAGCACCGAAATCTACATTACATGTCCGGTACATTGACAAATATTTTTTATGATATTATAAAAGAAATTTGGTCGGGCAACACTAAAGAAACAAACTAGTAATGGCGGCCGTTCTGTCTAGAGTCCTGTCAAAGGGTCCATTATTTGCTTCTTCAGCTTCGCAAAATTTTAAAACTACATTAGCAATTGTTTTTGCACCACCTACAAGGTGTTGCAAGACTGTTTTGGACATAATTCAGCCTATATTGGAAATCAAGATGTCACAGCTCACACGCAAATACGAGATTGAACTAAATGGCAGGGCGAGGGATTACCGCCGGGTGCGGGCGGGGCGGGTTTTAGTTCCAAAGTCGCCGCACGCCAATTTACGTTCGGCAAGCTATACCTGGGCGTCGTACGTGACCCGAGTCACGTGCGACGCCTTTCATCGCGCTCTCCTGGGCGACATAAACAGGCGCGCCGCTCTCTCTCTCTCGCGCGCGGCCTTGAGCGGGCCGAAAGAGAGTCCGAATTATTGCAATATGGAATAATCGGGTGGGGTGCAGCGTATAACTCTAATTCAATACCAATACATACGATTCAGAGAACCCTCAATAACAATTGTTTCGAATGTCAAAGTCAAAATACTTGATAGTTTGAAATTATCGTCTCTACTGAAATTACGATGTTGGACTCTCTCACTGATCTAGGTATAAGGCGCGGTTCTGTTGATAAGATTTTTGTCCTGTCAAATCAGATGAAATGACTGATATTCCTGTCAAATCAGATGAAATGACTGATATTCCCTTTGGATGCATGTTCGCAGATTGCCGATTTATGCGAGTTATTATGTTTAATAGCCCCAATATGATCCTTCAAACGTGTAGTGATATTGCGTTTGGTTTGTCCTATGTAGAATGCTCCACAATCGCATGGAACTCTGTATACACCTAGAGACTCAAAAAGAGTGCGTTCCTTCACACCACCTAACATTATGGGGGCTGGAAATTGTTTTTTGTTTAATTTCAGCAACATCCAGCTGATTTTGTCAGAAAGACCTCTGACTCAGAAGGACATCACATCTATTGGATATTTTTTTGTGGGATCCTTACATGCGAAGAGTATCCATTAGCCATAAGAGAGAGAAGAAAGAGCCAGAAGAATATCCATTAGCCATAAGAGAGAGAAGAAAGAGCCAGAAGAGTATCCATTAGCCATAAGAGAGAGAAGAAAGAGCCAGAAGAGTATCCATTAGCCATAAGAGAGAGAAGAAAGAGCCAGAAGAGTATCCATTAGCCATAAGAGAGAGAAGAAAGAGCCAGAAGAGTATCCATTAGCCTTGCACTATTTTCTTTTCCGAAAAAATATTTTCTTTGTCGCAAATTCTGTTTGCCCGTGTGCGGGGACCCCAATTACGTGAAATGGCATATTACGGATTAAGTACTACAAACGAACGCATAGTACAATAATTTGAGAGATTTACGCCGGCCGCACACTGGATGCGTTTTCGTACCAAATTGAGTAGTACGTATACGTACGAATACGCAAGTACATCCCTGACGTTCGAAGTAGTATTGAACATCGCACACTGTACACGATTTAGTAGTGCGTGTACGCACGTATAGATGCGACGTCCGACACAATCCGGATTTGTCAATTTGATACATGACCACAAATGTTTGTGGGACCAAAGCGATTCAACTGCGTGGCCATCAGCGAAGATCATGGCGGAGAATCTCTAAAGAACTAAAAATACCTGTAAGTAAAATAATTTGGTTTAATGAAGGTGAGGTATAATTATTTAAATACTTTGAACAAAAAACTTTTAAATATTTCTCCGATGTTAAGAGCTCTCGTTGCACTTCGATTCTCCCCGGCATTTGTGAATTTATCAGAGGGATAGTCATGAAATTTGTCATTATTTAAGTCTGCCATAATATGATGAAATTTACTTAAGTCATCCCTTCTAGTATATTATATTTCGTTCACCCATTTGGTTCTACGATGCCGACGACGCCGTAGCAGCCTACGAGTAAGAAGAGAGGTTTCCAGAAGGTACAGATTATTCATTTGGCACAAACGTTATTGGAGAAATGCGAAAAGTAGGTAAAATGTTCGTGACCAACGCAAGACGCAATCAATGTGCGCGCTCAATACGTACGAAAATAATCGTACGAATAAGTACGTAATAATTCGTATCCATTGTGCGACCGGCCTTAGAGATTGAGAGTCAAAAAAAAAATGTAAGCTTCTATTTTTGTTCTATCATTTAAAGAAATGGTTACACTCCATTCACGGCTTTGCCGACAGGAACTAAAGGTAATCACTCGTATAGCGGTTCCGGGAAAGGGTTGGTACCTGTACGTATGAAGCGTTTCTTGCTTCGTTCTCGGGATTCTTTTGTCTTCCGATTTGACACAGCATTTTGGCAAATTACAATCGGTCAGTGACCCCGAGTGCCGGGCGACGCGGCTCCGAATTAAGGTCAGAAAGCGATTCGAGGACCGCCCGAAATGCCATCATTACACACGCACACATACACAACGCGCAGCATCATTTTGATAACGGATCAAGTTCCTGATTGGATCTTCGACAGGGAACAATAAGTGTTGCGTTGTTTTGCGTGACGTAAGGGTAAAGTTTGAAACATACTACTAAAACGCGACACGACGTGACGCTTCGACACTTGCTGCGAATCGTGTACATATTAGCGAAGGGAAAAACTACATTTCAAAATGAAGACTACAACACACACACGTTCACCAGTTTGAAGACTACAAAGTGTACACTACAATTGTAGTAAAAACTACTTGAAGTGAAGTAATTGTAGTACTACGAAATGAAGTGAAGTAAATGAAGTGAAGTAATGTAATGAAGTAATTGTAGTATTAATGAAGTGAAGTAATGTAATGAAGTAATTGTAGTATTAATGAAGTGAAGTAATGTAACGAAGTAATTGTAGTATTAATGAAGTGAAGTAACGAAATGAAGTTATTGTAGTATTAATGAAGTGAAGTAATGAAATGAAGTAATTGTAGTATTAATGAAGTGAAGTGTAATGAAATAAAGAAATGTAGTACTAAAAGTTGAGTGAGTTTTTTTTTTTCCCAAATAAAAAAATTTGACGAGCTAAAAAAAAGGCAACTAGAAAAATATTGAGATAAATGACGATATTTTCTCCAAAGTAACATTTGGCGACCTAAAAAAAAAAAAAAAAGGCGCCAGCCAGATTTCTTCGTTTACCTACATCAACTTCCCAAAAATTTCTTCATGGGTCCCAAAATTTTTCAAACCATGGGGGAGGGGGTTGTTACAGATTCCAGAGATTTCTTCATATATCTACATCAACTTTCCAAAAATTTCACGTAAAAAATGCACTATTTAAAGTATGTTTCTCATCTTTCGATAACTTTGAAGTGTATGTACTTTGTAGTGTTGGCTTTGAAATGAAGTGTACTATTTGAAATTTATACTTTCAATAACTTTGGTGTTTGTAGTTTGTAGTGTGCACTACACATCAAAATGTGCGAAGTGTGCACTTCAATGTAGTGTAGTACTACATTGTGCGGACCCATCACTAGTACATATGCAACACGCTTTGCTATAGCTAGACCGCATTCAAAAGAATGTGCGCAAAAAATATATGTGTTATTACGATGAACACAAAAGAAGTTTTTCTAGTAAGTAAGTAACCTTTTTAAAACTGAAAAATATATGTTTATTTGGAATATTATATTGAGGCTTGTAATACAGGCTTGCCAGGCAACTTTCCCCCCGCTTTCTTCTTACCGGACAAAGCTAGGGAATGGTCTTTTGATTGTGGACGACCTATAGTATCATTGCTTCGCGAAGGGCGGAAGTGTATTAACGTGGCCATGGATTTACTATTTAAAGACGAGCTGGATGAAGATTTTGAAGAAGATTTATTGCAGATTTCAGGGATATATTTTATACAGATACAGATATAAAACAAATTTCTTCCCAAGCTTTATTTCTAATACGATGATCACGGTGTTGGCCTGAACTCATCATACAGCACTGGGTACCGTTTGACAAATTCTACTAATTCCTCATCCGACATTTTAAACAAAAACTAACAAAAATATATCTGTAAACCAAGAATTTTCTTGAAAGAATGGCGCGTGGTGTCGGGTGTTAAAAGAAAACACACTGTGTGCGATGCATCGGTCGGCGTGTGTGCCCCCTCTGACACTAACAGGATAATAGATTCATGATACTCTAATAATAAAACATACTAATAATAAAATGAAGACTATGCCCATTATCCCAATTACAAGTGTCTTGTGTGAAGTGAAGGGCGTTGATTAATAAATAAATTAAATGAATAAATAAAGTAAAATATGAGAAGGAAATTGTAATTTTAATAGTTTTCTTTGAGATAACTTTAAGACTAGACAAACAAATATTGTCATTAAGCATTTTTGAGATAACTTGTCATGTACATTATTATTTATTACGCCTACACAAACTTATAAAAAGATTTTAAAAAACTGGAGAAGCGTGTACTCGTACACGCGCGGTAGAAGTTATATTTCTTTGGCGTGATTGTGATAATTGATATTTACATATTGGTTAAAAATGTATATTAATACAACGATGTCCAGGGAGATGATAAATATTATTGATAACACTTTAATATAATACTTAAATCATTAATATTTGTTTTTGAAGTGGTACAGATATAACGATGGGTTTGTGATAGCTAAAGTAAGAGATACATGTTTAGAGATAAAAACACGTCTATCGCTATCGCGGCAGCATTGCTGACATATGATGCAACGAATCAAAAATCATGTGCATTTTTAAAAAAAATCCAAGTATCTACCCACATTCATGTTTTATCGATTTTCGGCTAAAAACGGTTCCGTATTCAAAAGTTTCGAATGTATACAACTTTGACAGCCGCATTAAATGCCGAATGAATGAATGTGTTTTTTGTTTTGAAAACGAATATCCGACAATCACGTCGTTTTCGCGGAAACATCGACAGTAGCATGAAATTCTAATACACACCTAAAATCGTAATTCTATAAACAGTTCTAATTTTTAATCCGAGTACCAATAATGTAATAGATCTGAGGAACGTATGTCGCGACGCCAGAAAGAGACTGCATGACAGAGAGAGAGAAGGTATAAAAAGGCGCGTGAATGTCGAGTCGCTCTCTTTTACTACCATGTTACTCAGACCGCATCTTACTGTACAACGTTTGTCTAAACCGTTATTGTCACCGAATAAATACTTACGAGAACAAAGTCTTTACACGGAGCTTCCTCATCCCGAAACAAGAGTATTACAAATAATAAAGGTGCTTTTGAATTTAGTATCTTTATTATTGGTACTCGATCATTTTAATTTATTAACAACTATAAAAATAACGTTTACGAGGTAGCTGCGTTTCATGCATTTGTAGAATTTTCATAATATTTTTCTATCTTCCAGACTTGAGTCACTATCATGCTGGAGCTGAAATTTAGGACAAACTTATTGAACCTCATTACATTACATGTTTGATTTGCGTCCAGTAATCCTGGTGCGCGCCGTGCACTCAATTCTGGATGAATTTTTCTCTCAAGCAGTCGCGTCACTTGACAAATGCGTTAAATCCTGTCTTTGCACTGTTTAAGGCTGGACATTTACTGGAAGTGCATATGTCGGCCTTTTCTTCGAAAATGTCGGTTTTTAATTATTAATTTATATCAGAATTCATATGCTAGACTACATCTTTTTAGGACGATAACTTAGACAGAACCTTTGTTCTTATATAAAAGTAATAAACTGAAAATTATTTACAACAATTAAGAAAATATAAGCTTTAGTCGACAGGCCGCGGTTAAAAAAATCGTTTTCAGTGGCTTAGAAATCACACGTTAGTTACGAAATATTTATAAGTACGAAGAATATGTTTTCTCACGAGTATAAAACTAGTATTATTATTGTAATACTCTTGTTTCGGGATGAGGTTGCTTCCAGTAAAGACTTCGTTCTCGTAAGTATTTATTTGGTAACTATAAGGGTTTAGACAATTGTTTATACAGTAAGATGCGGTCTGGATAACAATGGTAGTAAAAGAGAGCGACTCGACATTCACGCGCCTTTTTATACATTCTCTCTCTCTGTCATGCAGTCTCTTTCTGGCGTCGCGACATACGTTCCTCAGATCTATTACAATTATGATAAAACTTTACTTAAAAAATACAGAATTATTAATGAAGTTATAAATTTGCAAGAATTTTTTACGTTTTTTGATGATTTTAAAACGCTTTTTATTCATATAAAGAGATGATTTTTAACAACATATTGTATTTACTTAAAGAATTGTTACATTTTTTTTGGGACGATAACTTATTCTTTATTCTTACCTAAAATATACTTTATTCTCATATTTTTATTTATTTATTATTTATTTATTTATTTATTTCATTTCTTTACTTTTACATTTGTTCGAGTTAGATTATACTATGCCTGTCTCACTAGAGCTCTGTGTTGAGACAGGCAAAGTATATATATATATATATAGTATATTATATATATATATATATATACAATATATATATATTATATATAAAAGTAATTAATTAACTGAATACAATATCGACAGAAGAAGGCTATCAAATAATTGAAACTTATCCACTACTTCCCTACGACAACGTTCGTCCACAAATTGCACAAGGGACTGTCTTAAAATTACAGGAGCTTCGACTAGAAACTCCCCTTCACCCACCTTACTCACCAGACCTCGCACCAAAAAAATTTCCATTTTTTTTTGTAATTTGCATAACTTTTTACAGTGAAAAAATTTCAACTCCGGTGAGGCGGTGGAAAACGCTTTTAAAGAATTCATCGATTTCCTTTTCCAGGATTTCTATTGCAAAGGAATCAATGAACTTCCATTAAAATTGCAAAAGTGCATCGACAAGAAACGACAATACTTTGATTAATTTTTAATAAATATTTTGATACTTTTCATAAAAAAATGTTTGAATTTTTGTGTATAAAACGGCAATTTCAACCTTTTACATGCAGGTGACATCTGTCGATTCATAGTAATATTAAAGTGACGTTTGAGTTATGAGGTTAATAGCATTAGGAAAAGAAATAATGTATGTAAATATGTAAAAAGAAAATAAAAACGAATTTAAAGAAAATAAGAACCCCGACCCAATAGGATAAGGAGAAGAAGAAGAAAAAGAAAAAAAACCAGTCCATTATAATAAACACCTAAAAGCAGAAAATATTTTTTAACAGCAACACTACTAAGAGCGATCACGGGATATGCGTATGTCAATAAAATAATGTAATAAAATTAGCCCAACTAAATAAGCTGAACCTTCACATCACTACGTAAAAATCTCTCATCACAATTCTATTCTATTAATAATACTTGGTTAATTATGATTTGCTCCACGCTTACGTCGCTTATGATTATATCGACCTATGCATATACCTACTGCGATCACTCTTCTTAGTACTGTGGCTGTAAAAAACTGCTTTTTTGTTATTTTTTTATAAAAACGTGTTTCTTTTTATAAAATATAATATCACTTTTACTTTTCAGTTTTCGTCCCATAAAATCTTGTAATACATTCTAACCTCAAAACTCAAACGTCACTTTCAAAATAAAATGATGTCACTGGCATGTTCAATGTTCGATAAAATAACTCGTCAGCATTTTAAATAATTTCTTGAATAAATAAACTGATTTTGTAAAATGAATGCACGATTACCGTATTTTCATCCCTGCTAAATTTCAGGGCGAGTATTGGTCAGAAGTGGGTCAAATATTGATTGGGAGATTTGTCCCAATCTACGACGGACATTTTTTTTAAATATATTTGTCTTTGTCTAAATGGAGTTTGTAGGAAGACTCCCCTTGTAACGAATTCATCGGACATTTTCGCATGTGGCTCCCGCGGATGAAGACCATAAATGCGCCCGCATACGGGATTCGGTCCCCGGACACGCTAGGGTTCCCTCGACGCAACGGCCTACCCGCATGTCGAGGCGGGAGGTCCCCCACGCCGTCGTATGTCACGAGGGGTGGTTTAGATAATCAAGAGTGGTGTGTTAGATGAAAAGATTATTGAAACGAGGATTTCGCACGCCGCGGTGTGAAATTGATAGGTCTAATTGGCCACAAGGGTGAATGAATAGATTTAAGATAGGAAATATTAATTGGACGTAGTGCTGCTGAAAGCGTCCAACCCACAAAATGCTAAAAATGAGTTATATATACTGGTTTGGACAGCTCAATGCGATATCTTTATGAGATGAAAACGCCCAAGCTCTAGATGCTGTATGTATTTTTTTTAAGTCAATATTTTTCGAACCACGTCACTGCCATCACGCGTTAAGTTAACTCAAAAAACATTGTACTGGCTTTTATAAATCCGTGTTAAACAAAAATATTGATTGAAAACACCCGTGTATTATGGACGCATTGTGCAACTTTTTAAATCTAGTTACTACACGATATTAATTTTGTAGAAAACATCTAAGTGGGTTGAATGTTTTCTATGCCTCATACAAACTGCTTACTGCTTGCTTTAACAAATTCATCGAACATAGAACACACATAGAACAAAATAAGTACTGTTTTTCGTACATTTTGTAGAAAGACCAACCTATAAAATGCATATCTTAATAAATAAAAGATTTTTTCTTCTAATTACATTTAAAAAAAAACATATAAACTATCTGTACAATGAGCCCTATAGAAAAAAATATGCAATCAAATTTTTAGAACCATTTTCTCAATTCTATGTTTTTTGTGTTGTTCCGGGTACAGGCTGTTCCAATTGTTGTAGCTAATTCCAAAGTGTGGTGGTGTGTTCCAGAATGTAGTGGAAGGTTCTAGAGGCTTCGATGTTATTGTCGTCATTCTGTACAATCTCCATATCATGAGACATCCAGAGAAGTACCATATCCTGCCATCATTTAAGGCTAAATTGCGAGCAAAATAGGTCCTGAAAGATGATGGACCTATTTTGGGAAACTTAAGGCAGTGATTCGTGAAATCCACTGACCAACTACTTGGTACTGCGACAATCCCAATTATAATAATTTCGTTCGTCCGTCCATCTGTTTGTGCCCGTAACTTCGTGTAACGTCCGTAATTTCGTTCGAATTCACGGTTAAAAAAGAAATTAAACGGTCGGAGATGAGGCTCGAACGCGGAGACCTACGGAAGTTGCCATCATCGTATGTGCGGGACCCTTCCAAAATAGTTTACATACACAACGAATAATATATATTTTATAAAATATTTTTTCTTTAGGTACACTTAGTGCTTATAAACATTTTCTCCGCAGTCGACGGCATCTCCTGCGTGGTTTAGTGGTAAGATATCCAGCTCTCCCGCCCGGGGGACTTGGGTTCTTTTCTCATTTTATTTTTGATTTTATTTTGATATCTATTTTATTTATAATATTAATTATTTCATTACGTTGTGACGATAGTTTTAATCACGCACAATGGCCACTATCGTCAACAATCGCCAGGGTTTAAAATATTAGGTGCCACTAACTGCCGGGGAAATATAAAAAAGTGTCCAAATATTTTGATAAAAGTCGTTATTACTATTTCACGAGTGTCGGATATAATAAGCAAATTCTTTAGGAACCGCCATATAAAAGCATCGTCATTTTTGACGGGTTACAGCCAGTTATGGTATTATTTTCATTAATGGGAAACCAAGTTACGCAGCCATGAGGTGCGACGTCTTCCTACGCTTCTTTTACCACTTATTTTACCCTGGATGATGAGTTGATTTAGACTTATTTTGATCCTCTCATAATAACTACTCTATTTTATCACGAGAACACTAGAACGAACTCGCATTTTAACTCTCTTGTAACTACTAGACTGCGTAGGCTAGGTAACACTTATTTTTGTTTCGTGTTTTTTAAAAAGTCTTCTTTATTTTGTACCAGATGTGAAAATGTGTTTCTATTTATAATTATTTATGTTGATATATGTTTTGGGAATCTTTATGTTTAAGTGCTATGTTAATTTATGTTTAATACTAAAATAAAAATATGCAAACAATCAAACTCATACACATATCTGATACATTTAACTCTAGTTTGGCACATTATAAGCGCTTGTTCAGACACAGCGGGAACCGTGCAGTTTCAGAATCGCATGAGATCCGTGCGGGTCTCATTTACCTAGTTTTGTATGTGATCGTTCAGACACAACCGTGCGGTTAGTCAACCGCTGCGGTGCCCGCAACCCAACCGCTAGAAAATAGACCCGCACGGCGCCCGCACGATCCTATTACTATGGGACCTTACGAGAGCGATCAGTCGCGTTGCGGGCACCGCACGGTTTCATGTCACTACAGGAGCACGCGTGGATTATATTCTCTTTTCTATGATTATGGATCGCTTTGACACTGAATTTTTTATTGATGAGGTGGAGAAAAGACCTGTAATATGGGAGAAAAGACCTGTAATAGTGTGAGGATTACTCAAATATGCCAAGAACCAAGCTTGGCAGGAGTTGGTGGAGATATATGGAAATGGTGGGAAAAAAGAGTATTTTAGAGAAGTAGGTATTTATTCACCAAAAATGAACTGACAGAATGATATTTATGTGTCTTGCCATGGAACACGGCCGTCATTAACAAAGTAATGAGCGAATATATCTCTGATATTCAAAGATGGAGAACGGCACCAGAAGTGTCAAACTGACGTTTATTTTCACGCGCACAAATCGCTTATTAACCGCGGCTGTGTGAACAGATGACACAAATCGCGTGTTTTGAAACGCGATTCTGAAACTGAACGGTTCCCGCCGTGTCTGAACAAGCGCTAACTCTACGCCCTGCCCTACTGAATCCATAATGTATTCCCAAACAAATAATTATACGTACTAGTTTAATCTTAAATACTTCAGACCTGTTTCTGAATTATGTTACTATTAAAACCTTCAAACAACTACCTATACTATATTGTCAATTCCTACTATAATTTTTTGCTATACTATAATCCTACCCGTTTGATTTCTTGTTTCTTACTTACTGTTATAGTTCTTACTATTATGTAAAAGGTACTTTTTGTTCTGTATATTGAAATAAATCAATATGTCCGAGATTCTCAAGCTTTCTTATCTTGATAGTCCGCAGCACTTCACTTAGTCCAGGAAACTTTCTATACGCGTCTATAGAGCCACGTCTCAAAAGCCTCGATATAGTAGTTGAGTTTTTGGTTTAATATCTATGCCTACACCCCATATAAGAGAATGGCAAAAAATTAAATAATTTAGAAAAACAAAAAACAATTTTTCATTGACAATATAAAGGGTTATTTAGAAAACGACAACTTCGACAATTCAAAAGTAGTTGCCAGCCTCAATAATGAAACATTTAGAATCTACAGAGAGGCAATTGAAATAAATAAAAGAAATAGTAATATAATGAACAATAGAGACGATAGCATTCGACTTCCGACCGCATGGAGTAACATTCTTAATAATAATAATCAAATTTCTAATACAAAAAATATTAATAATAACCAACCAGAAATCACGATGAAAACACCGAAGCAATTGGAAAATCCAACCTTTTCAACATTGTATAATGACGATAATAAAGTAAATATACGGATTACTAGAAGCCGAGCAAAACTCATTAACGGCGTCGCTGGAGAAACCCACTCCTCCACAAACACCTGACGCAGAATTTTTCAAACTTTCACTTGACGGTGAGCTCCGGACCCAAACGGTTGTACGCTTTTTGGAGAAGCAGCTCATCGACAAGGCGCCCTGAAGATGAACAGTGAGATCTGTTCGAAACGTCGGCAGACGACTGGTCCTGACGACCAGAATTTGACGCGGGTTACCCCCAAAGTAGTTAGAACTAACATATATATATATATATATATATATATATATACTCCTATCTTTACCAGTATTTTCATACATATCTATACCTACTCTCCCTTGAAAAAATACAGTTCCGTCTCTGTGAGACATGTATAATATACATTAACGAATTATTTTGATCTCACCTCGCGTCCTCCGCGACGCCCGTCTGCCGGCGCCGGCAGCACGAGGTGCGAGGCGCTGGTTGGTCCACTCCGCGCAACATTGTCCGCGTCCCGCGATAACGGCGAGCTGATGACATGTTTATGGCCGCGGTGAACCCCGGGCTATAATTACTCCCGATTGGCGGCCGGTCGAGACGCCACACACTGGGCCGAAACCGTAATTTGAGGGACTTAGGGCCGGTCTTATAAACGAAAGACCAAATTTCCGTTAGTAAATCGACAATTTACTAACGGATAGCCGTTCGTTTACAAATGTTACCGACGCTCGTCTTATAAAACTTTTTTTACCGTCCGTAAGTATCGCAATATCGTACTGCTCTTGTCTATGATTTTAGAGCTGTCACAGGCGAAATATATCTCTTTTCTATGGAAACGAAACATAACTTCTATAAACATAGCCTAAAATTTCTCGCTCGCACCGGATTTTTGGGATACTTCCCACAACACTACACTGGCAGTCCTTTGAAACCCCAACAAAGTCTGCAGCAGCTAATAATATTGATCCAAGAGCATAGAATCTCAAGGCAACATGCAATTTTGTGGTTGATGATAATGTCAGATTCCTACGTGTGCGACTTTTACATTTTGCCCAATATCTTCTAGAAGCTGTCAAGCAGACCTTTTCGACAAACGAAAATGGTTGATAAAATCTGCGTCATCTAAAATATTAAAATAATCCACTCGTATAGTGAACATAATATAATAATAGCTCGACATCGCTATCTGAAAACGTTTTCCTTGAAAATGTAGCAGCAGTCAGTACAGTATATGTGTACATGTTAAACAAACAGTATAAAATGCAAATTGACAACGGACCTAACCTTAAAAAATAATACGTCAATATGTCATACTTCTGTCAATTTCAACTAACGGACGGTAAACTGGTGGTTCGACTGTCGGTATCGGCCGTCGGTAAAATTTTACTAAAATTTTACTAACGGATTGTTATAAGACGAAAATAATGACGTTTGTATCAAATTTCGGTTTATTTGGTCTGATATTTAACTAACGGACGTTTATACAACCGTATGAGAAAAAAAAGGTTTCAAAGCAGGGTCAGTCACCACTTTGCAGAAATTTAATTTCATTTGATCCGCTCCATATAAAAAATACAAAACTTTTTTTTTTGCCCAAACTATTAAGTTTAGGAAAAAGTTTCATAGGACAACTATTAATAAGGTTAATGATCTCTATCCATCCGCATAAAGAAAAAAGTAAAAAAAGAAAGTTGGTCCCTAAGTCCCTCAAATTACGGTTTCGACCCACTGTGCGCCAGCCGGCGAATCCGAGTCTTGCGCGTGCGCACATGCGCGCCGGCCAAGCTGCCCTATCGCTGCAAGTCGCCCGCCAATCCTGCCCGGCTGATAACGTCGCGTCTTCTTCTTCTATCGCTTGTCCGGTTTTAATGTTGGCGAGCGCAACCCTGTTGCGTAGTAACCATGGTAACCCAATCACTGGTGCATTATGCGGTTTGTATTACCAGTTGTGTCGTCGGCACGTGGACGGGATGGATGCGTTTAGCAGTTTTTTAAACAACTTTTAACATCTAGCTGAACGTCCAAAAATTGAAGCTTTTTGTAAAGAATAAGTTAAAATAAAAAATGGCATACAATTAACTGATCTGTGTAAGTAAAACAATTAACAAACAGTAATATTAGTTATACAGGGTTATTTGGAAAACATTTATATCTAACCTCGCAGGACTATATTCCTGCCTTGTGTATGAGTCGAAAATTTTCAAGCAGCCAGGACCTATCAATAGTTATGGAGTTATGCAATATCAAAGTTTGCATTATTTTTCAATGTTTCTGACTTATTCTTTACAAAACATTGAACTTTAATTACCTCAACATATATTGATTACGAAAAATTCATAAGTTTCAATACAAGTTAAATAAAATGCTAAAAACCCTGCACAAAATCCAATTGAAATAGTTTCCAATTGGAATTTGAAGGTTATATTATTTTATTTAACTTGTATTAAAGTGAATAAATTTTTCATATTCGATATAATTTACTGTAATGATAGTGCAACGTTTTACAAAAAATAAATCAGAAATATTGAAAAAAAAATGCACACTTTGATCCATAAATATTGATGTAAGATAAAGGCTGCTTGAACATTTTCGACTTATCGAGGTTATAAATGTTCTCCAAATGACCCTGTATATTTATATACATAAATTAAATTTGTAAAAGTCAAGTATTAGGTGGGGGTGTGGCCTCATTTGTGGTGGGGGAGAGGGGTGGAGTTTGTCAGCGAGACATCGACATAATATATTAAATTTTTTAAAACCAAATTAATTAATCAATTAGAAAGACATACAGAAAAATATAATTCACGAAAAAATATTAGGTGAATTAGATTTTTCTGTACGTCTTTCTAATTGATTAATTAATTTGGTTTTAAAAAACTTTAAAGAACTTTGTTCTGAAAAAGTACACTTTCACAAATATGAATGTGTTCTTGAATATATATATATTAAATAATGTATTGTTTTATTTTATTGTTTGATAATTTTATTACAATTCTGTCCATACAAAAATATCTAGAAAAAGTGCATCCACGGTGTTGTTGTACTTACCCCACGGTGTTGTTGTTAAAATTATGGGGGAAGTGTATCGAGTCTTATAAATCAAAATTTCTTTAAATATTCATTCATTCAATTCACATTAACTCCGATGTATGAAAGTGAAGCCTGGAAGTGAAGTGACAAAAAAGGATATGAAAGTAGAATGAATGCGGTGGCAATGCGGTCTCTAAGGAACTTGTGGGGAAAATCTTTGGTCGGTAGAGTGCCGAATGAATGTAATGCTGGCTGCAGTGTGGGAGACAATGAAGAAAGGAGTGCTGAGATGGTTTGTCATGTAGAACGTGCGAGCGAGGAAAAGATGATTTAAAAAATGTATGGGACCAGTGTTGAAGGCAACAGGAATAGACGGCGTCCGCGAAAGATCTGGCATGATCGGATACTACAAGTATTCGAGGAAGCCTCAACAATCGTAGAGCTTGCATGAGAAGATGTATGAATGTAGCCGAAGCAAAAGTGGTGTGCCAAGATAGAAGAATATGGCGTTCTATCCTACCTGGCTACCCCTGCGGGGAAACGGCGTGATGGTTAGTTAGTTAGTTTATTAGATTAGATTTGGTGTTGAGGGACTTTTTGATTTCCAACATTTCTAAATTATCTAACCTCTTTGCGAATTCTGAGAAATCATTATTATTACGACATTTTAGATGTTTTTTTCATTCTAATATTAAAACAGCGTGTTGTTTTACCTCTACAAAATGCTGTATACAGGCGGACCTCGACTTTCGAACATTCGACTTTCGCACAATTCGCTATTTCGCACATTGTCGCGCTGTGTGGTAAATATATCCCCCTCTCGCTCGCTCACAAGCAAATGGAATTCTGGCATCACTTGCATCTTTTTCTTGTGAGCTAGTTAGGTTACAGATTTAATCTTGCGCAGGAAGGAAAGATAATTTACCATTTAAAATATTATTAATCTTAGACAATGCTCCAAGACACCCAAAATCTCTACAGAATTTATACAAGGAAATCAATGTTGTCTTTCTTCTTCCCAATACTACCTTCCTTATACAGCATATGGACCAAACGGTGATAGCCATGTTTAAACGATAATTATATGAGGTCAATAATAAAGACATAGCATGTTATAAAATACTATATGAAGAAATGAAAAAGAAGAGAACTTATTGACTTAACTCTTGATAAATTTTTAAGGGAAACACCCGCAAACCCCACTTAAATATGTCTCTGAAACCACTTTAACGCCTCTCAATCATCATATATTTACTTGATAAATAAATATTATAAAATACATACAATTTTTTTTTTTTTTTACTTCCCTCTACTTTCGAACATTCAACATTCGCACACATTTTCAGGAACCAATTATGTGCGAAAGTCGAGGTCCGCCTGTACTTGAAACGCCTTACACGTGACCATTTGTAACTATGCGTTATACTTGAAACGCCATATACGTGACCATTTGTAACTATGCAGTATACTTGAAACGCCATATACGTGATCATTTGTAACTATACGGTGAATAGAAATTTGATCACCGATACGATCATCGATACGAGGATATGGTACTACAAGATGATGACTTTACTGTTGCATATCGAAAAGGTCAGCCGTGTTTCTGAGTGCTTGGCGATTTTTTACTTGTGGTAAAAATGGAACAAAAATATCAAAATTTCCGGCCAAAAACAACACCGTTGTATGCATACACACTCGCACTATTCCTACTGTACACAAAATCTACCTTGAAGTAGGTGATCACCTAGTAGATACAAAAGAAATATATTGTTAAAGTTTCGCTGTGTTAGGATTAGAATAAAACACGTTTATTTTTTTTTTCAGAATTTAATTAGTTTTGATACATATTACATACATGCAAATGCCAAACTGCACAGCAGTTTCACGGCATGGTTGCCCTCGATATTGTTTGACAAGTTATTTTTCAATATTTTTTATAAGTAATAATTTATTTTTTATGAAGATTATAGAGTAGGTCATTATAGGTACATATTTTACAAGAGATACGTGATAATTATATAGTAATTTAAGATTAGGTACATAGCTAAAATATATATTCTTTTATCTTGTACTTTTTTGAAGCCAATTGAGTTTTTTTATCTTGCATCATATCGAAGAATTTTTTACCCAATTTATTAAAGATTCTTGGCACAATATATTCTCTTTTTCTTTCACCGTACACGTTGTTTGTGGATGGTATTTTCATTGTACGTCCTGTCGATCTGGTTGTATAGTTATGGGGCGTGTCAGTGTGTATATATTTTACTTATTGGTCAATTGGTAATATTTTACATACTTTGAATAATTTATTATAATCATCCTTGTATGTACATACCTTTAGTTCTATTATCTACTATAAGTTTTAGGAATCTTAATTGTAGCTGTTTGATTTTATCAATGTATGTTTTTTACTTGTAACAATTAATATTTAATTAGCAAACAAAGTAAACTGGACACAAACATTAGCTGGATCACTTTTCCGTATAATTCGCACTAATACAGGGTTGGCTAGAAAATTCCACTCGTCTTTGGTAATGCTTTGCACGCCATTATCTATGCTAACTTCATTCGGATTGCATGGATACACATCACAGTTCGCTATCTTTCACTAGATTTTCACTAGCTGTCAAAACAGACGGCGATGACGTCGCCGTTTATATATAGGTACTGTTCCATGGCTTGCAATTTTTTTGAATAGAAAAATTATAACTATGCATGTTTTTATTAACCACAACATGATAAGTTTGCATATTTTTTATCAAGAAAAAATTTGCGGTAATATATTGCTAAGAAAATAAAAAATGTAAAATAATATTATTTTGTAATTCATAATCATCACCCCTGGTGGGTCTTGGCCTCCTCAATAGTTTTCCTCCACTCATATAGGTATAGTGCCAGCTCTCTCCAGTTCAGAAGCTCCAAGGCAGAAATGTCTTCGAGGACGTTGTCACTCCATCTTAATTTTGGTCTTCCTAAGTTCCTTCGCCCTATCGGCCTTGAGTTCAGCAGGGACTTTGGTACTTGATGCTCGGTCACATGACCCAGCCCACATGACCCAGCCACCGAAGTCTTCCCAGTTTTATAAATTTGGTGACGTTTAGCTCCTTAAACAGAGTATAGAGCTCATTGTTGTAACATCTGCACCAAAGTCCATTTTCTAGAACCGGTCCGAAGATTAATTAATTATAATTACCTTTATAAAAAATAATAAATAACTGTAAGGAAATTTATTTCTCGAATCTTCTCTTGCATTCTACCGACTTCCAGACTCTTCCAAAACGTCCAGACTGTTCGGAAACCTTCGATTATGATTTTAGAATCTCAACGCAGAATAATTGTGATTTCTTGTAAAATCATATTTATTAAGTTTAAGGCGTTAACTTTGTGATTGGTTAAATTTTTTATTTAAAATGTCTTTATTCACTGAGGTATTTTAACCATATATATTTGATGACGTCACAACATTAACGATTCATAAAAATCTACAAATATACCGGATATGATCACACACGTATTATATACATTTTTATCAGTTTTGCATGTACGTATAACCTCTTGATAACCTGATATCATCGTCTTTTACGTTTTCGATTTCATTTAGGTTTTATTGGCAATTTTTTAAAATTTTGGTCGCGTGACGTCTTGAATAGTATTTGAAGAAATTCAGGAATAAATCGACTATTAATTTTTAAAAAATTAACTTGTATAAATCATCCAAATGATTATTTGTTTAGCGTCTACCGGTTGCGAGCCCAGTGTATCATTTTCAGGACGGACGTACAATAACTGATCCATAAATTAAATTTGTAAGTAATTCATTCTTGTGGATGTGGTCACGGTCTCATTTATGACGCAGGTGGGGATTGGAGTTTGACATACATGTGTAACAGAGCTAGTCCACAACACTTTACACGTAGATTCCTGTCTTGATTTGAGTCGAAAATGTTCAAGCAACCGTGACCTAATATCGATAGTTAAGGAGATATGCGACATCAAAGTTTGCATTTTTTTTCAATATTTCTGACATGTTTTTTGCAAAACGTTGGACTATCATTACAGTAACTTGTATCTTATACGACAAAAAATGACTGCAATATTTAAGCACAGGGTAAGTTCGATAATGGTTTAGGGATGTTATTCGGCGAATAGGGATAGATTTGTCGTCTGAGGCTTGGATCGATATTGTTCGATATTCTCATCAAAAGATATCGATCATGTCGGAAGCCGCAGACAGCACAGCCCTATAACTTTTTTTTTGGGAGAATATTCTGGAAGTATTCGCAAATATCTATAAATAGAGGGAGAGACGCGATTTTTAACACTCTCCTCGTAGACCTCGTTCATCCAGTGTTTTATAAGTAGTCTTAAGTTTTTATTAAAAAGTATTGTTAGAAATCTGTGTATTCGTAATTAAATAAATCTTGTAAGTATATTCCAAATTCTTCTTTTTATTCTCTGCTTCCCGAAAATTATATATATATATATATATATATATATATAGATATTATAATATATATAATATATTTATCTTCCATATTTAGATACCCCACAGTATTTAATATTATTGACTGCCCCTTAACAAAAAAAAAGCCTATAAAAACAAAAAAAATAAAAGAGAAACGATATACCCTCCCCCCACCACATTTGCATTTTTTTTCAATATTTCTGACATGTTTTTTGCAAAACGTTGGACTATCACTACAGTAACTTGTATCTTATATGAAAAAAATGACTGCAATATTTAAGCACAGGGTAAGTTCGATAATGGTTTAGGGATGTTATTCGGCGAATGGGGATAGATTCTTTGTCAGGATTCATGAGAGACTGAAGACAGATGGTTTTTCAGATGGATGAAAATATTAAGGCTGTATGCTCTCCCATCCGGACGCCATTTGATTGGGAACACATCAAGAAGAAGACATGAAAGCCTTAATTATGTTTTTGTATTTCAAAACATTTAATAGAATTATGACCATACATTTAATATTAATACAGGTTCAAAATTTTTACATACTAGTTATAAGATTCCACAAATAAATAATATAGAAATGCAAATATAATAAATAACCAGCACAACCCACTGTTGAATATTTTTCCACTTAAGATTCCATCCCCTTCAGATGACATTCCATAATTAATACTTCCGACCCTCCCCCTTCTCCCCTTTTCCATAACACAGTTGCATGGTTTATCTTTTTCAATTTTAGTACACAAACAATCCTGAAGAAGAGAACATCGTTCTCGAAACGTGTAGATTGTATATCTAATAAAGTAGTGAAAACAAAGTGTGTTTTATTTTAATAATAATGGCACCACAAAGTTCAAACCTTCGTTCAGAAGAAAAAATATTCTTAGAACAACTAAAAACATCATCTTGCACCAAAACAACGAGTCCAAGCTCATATTAAAAACTATTAAAAAAAATTGAAGCACGACATCTTGCTAGGGTAGTTTTGTTCGATTGGCCTTCCCAGAGTTCCGATCATAATTTAAGTGAGTACCTTAGGTAATATTTGGACAGTGAAAAAACTGAAAGACGCCCAAGAACAAAAAAAATTTAATGCAGTCATCGAGGTATTTTATTAAGAATGTAGTAAATTCGAGATTTTACAGGAAATATATAATATATTTATATATAGCCTTTAATTTTATAGGAAAAGTTATTTTGGAAGGGATAGATATACAATGGTTTGTAAGCCCTGAGCCAACGTATAAAAAGACTTCCACACACTTTTTTCATATTCATAACATTGTCTCAGTGAGACTTATCTTAGATGATGATTAATTAATTAATATTTACCTTATCCCTCTGGGGAATCAAAATTCAGTACCGTGTTATTAGAACATACCTACATATGAACATATAGTTGTAATAATTGATATTTATATTGGTTAAAATATATATTAATACAATAATACGATGTCTAAGGAGATGATAAATATAATTGATAACACTTTAATGTAGTTGAATTATATTATTTATATTTGTTTTTGAAGTGGTACAAACCTATTGGTTTGTGATAGCTGAAATAAAAGATACATCGTCGAATCGACGTCTCACGACGATTCGAAGACATTTATCACCTCAAAATCATAGACATAAATATGATCATAGACATAAATATGCAAAGAATCAAAAATCGTGTGCATTTTTCAAAAAAGTGCCTACCCACTTCCATATTTTATCGATATTCGGCCTTAAAACAATTTTGTATTCAAAAGTTTTGAAACTACACAACTTTGACAGCCTCATTTAATGTCGAATAAATAAATGTGTTTTTTGTTTTGAAAACGAATATCTGACAATAGGCATGGTGACAAAAATAAAGAATAAGTGATTTTTTGAACACCGATCAGAGCGAATGACGTCACGCCTAAGTACCCATCACCATGTATCTTGAACTGAACAATGCCATGTTTACTTAGGCTTGACGTCACGCAGACGCCATGACACCTGCGGGCGTATTCGCGCGGAATTAAATAATAATAAGTAGGTAGATGAAAATGCAATTATTTGCGTAAAAGCTTAGTTTATTACTGAAATAATGTTATTTTCGGTAATAGTGTACCTACATTATAGAAGGTTATTTCAAAGTCTGTTATCATACCTATTATGTCGTTTTTGCAAAAACTTCGACAATATCATTTCATTAACCAATCATTCGCCAGCTTTTGAATAGAGCATCTTTATGATTTGTACTTGTCGACAATGCATTATTTATATTACTGGAATACTAATTTTAAGAGAATAAATATTTTCGCGCGCATTACGTGGTCTCGCATTCCCGCTGCGTGCTGCTTCTCGCTACACGCACTTCCGCTACAATACGCACGCTGCGCTTCTCAACTTCCGTTACAATAAAAAATTTACAGAGTGCGGACATTATCCTTGACTCACCCAACCAAGTTTCTCCAGGGTATGCTTGGCTACAATAGTTTAGAGACAAGAAGGAAGGTGTATTTGATTATATTTGATTTAATCCATTGTTGCGCGGTACGATCGATAATCTTGAAATTATGCGGAGCATTGGTTTGTATGTTCCTGATCCTGAACATTAGACATCGTCAGCATAGATTGTTTCACAACCAATATACAGGACCAACCTGCCATTGGTTATGCGTGTTAGAAGAGCCACCGCTGTGCTGAACAATATCGCTTTGGGTATTGATACATTCCATGTGTCTGAAGGGGTTTTTCGAAGCAAGATTCTCCTACACCTTTGACCAGATTTTATGTTATTTTTAATTAACTAAATATTGTTTCTTTTGATATACAGGGTTATTTGTAAAACATTAATAACCTCGGAGGACTATATTCCTGCCCTGCCGAAAATGTTCCAGCTATTATGACTTAGTTAAGGAGATATGCGACATCAAAGTTAGCATTTTTTTTTCAATATTCCTGACTTATTTTTTGTAAAACTTTGGTCTATCATTACAGTAACTTATATCGAACACGAAAAATTAATTCTCTTTAATACAAATCAAATAAAAAAATAAAAACTTTCGAATTCCAATTGGAAAACATTCCAATTGGAATTTCTTCAGGGTTTTTATCATTTTATTTAACTTGTATTGAAACCAAGGAATTTTTGGTAATTGATACGAGTTACTGTAATGATAGTTCAACGTTTTACAAAAAATAAGTCAGAAATATTGAAAAAAAAAATGCAAACTTTGAAGTTGAATATCTCCTTAACTATTGACATTAGGTCATAATAGCTTGAACGTTTTCGACTCATAATCAAGGCAGGAATATAGTCCTGCGAGGTTATTAATGTTTTACAAATAACCCTGTATATACTTTCATAATGTATGACTTGAACACTTAGTTTGTAATGTAAATATTATTAAATAAATTGAATTGAATTAAGAAATTATCAATTTAATAATAATAAAATATAAGTCCAGTGACTTTTTGTGTTTAAAATAAAACATTAATCAATATTATTGTTTCATTTCGTGTCCGACCGCCGTGAACCCTTGAAAATATTATTGAGTACTTTTTCATTACTATTTTTTGTGTTTTTATGGTTTGCGCTTTATATGATTTCCGAGAAAGTAATCGTATTTTTGTTGAGAGTGAACAACCTTCGTGATAAATGTTTACGGATACGCAGAACCGAATGCAGATAGTAAATAACTATGTTTTAATGTTTCTTACTTATTTTGTGTATACGCGTATAATCACGAGACTGTAGAACAGCCATACTCAACCTGCGGCCCGCCAAGCTTTGTAAGTTTTGAATATCTTGAAATACGCACGAACAAAAAGACAAACTCCTGTTATTTTAAAACCGGCAACTTCTAATTTATTAATTTTAATTTTAAAAACGAATTTATTATTTCAACCATAGATAGTTTCAACCACACAGTGTAAGTGCTGCGTTTGTCGTGTAATTGTTTAGCCATTTTTTAGTGGTACTCGTATTTCACATTCATCGATTACTGTCGGTAAAATCTCGCGTTCCAGTGTGTCGAATGCTTTTTTGAAAACTATAAATATTATGTTCTTAGGTTTTCACGGCCACTCAGAATCTTCAAGTTTGTGTTTACTGGGGTATTATGCCGTGTTGTTACGACCTTTCGGGCCGACGTTTCGGATCCCATTGCAGGGTCCATCATCAGGGCTGATGTGTTGTCTTGAATGTTGGTGTTGGAAAAGATATGCCAAGACGAATATCTACAGAAAGAAATGATAACACTCAGCGACGCACTGGAAGGCAATGGTTACCAGAAGCGACAGATACAACGCGTCATAAGAACGAGGTCTGTTCGCCCTGAAAAACATACAGAACCTGAGTGCAAAGGCATCGCCTTTCTGCCTTTTGTCCAAAGCGTTACAGACAGAATTGCCAGAGCTCTCAAGAAAAGAGACATTAAGACAGTTTTTGGTACCAACTCGAAATTAAGGATATGTTGAGATCAGCGAAGGATCGAGATCGCTTAGAAACAAACGGTGTGTATAGACTCGACTGTCAAGACTGCGATAAAGTATACGTGGGACAAACGGCGCGTACCATTTCCAAAAGGGTCAACGAGCACAAACGGGCATGCAAACTCGGTCATCCAGAAAAATCAGCACTGGCTGAGCATTTTCTGGATACCGGCCATCATTTTGCATTCGAACCGAAAATCCTTGGAAAGCCTAAGAGTCACCATGCGCGTCTTATCAAGGAAGCACTAGAAATCTACAAGCATCCGATAAACATTAATAGAGATGATGGTCTCAAATTAAAAACATCTTGGTATCCGGCGCTTCAAAGTCATTCTGGTCGCAGACTCCGCAGAGATAGTGATCAGACAACAGTTGAATCATACATACAACACAATACAACACATCACGACTTCGGCACGGTATTGCAAGTCGATACTTAACCACAACACCATCATTCAAGACAACACATCAGCCCTGATGATGGACCCTGCAATGGGATCCGAAACGTCGGCCCGAAAGGTCGTAACAACACGTCATAATACCCCAGTAAACACAAACTTGAAGATATAAATATTATTCCTACTTTTTTTATCATTTAAAAAATTCACACAATATTTGGAGTGCATCCAAGTCTTTGTACAAATCGATATTGTATTTTTAATACATCGTGCCTTTACGGTTTCCCGTCACAATGTGGTCTACACAACTCTAGAAGTTGTTTCTTTTTATAATTTCGTCCCCCGTTACGTCTGTAATAAGGTATTACAATTCGTACGCATATATCATATATTCGTATGCATTTATTATTAATTGATCTATTATTTTTGTAAAGGCGCTATACAAAAATAAACGATATACATTAGTTTTGATTTTGAATATATAAATATGATTAAAATAAATTTCTTGTAGGAAGATAAGCTTTAAGTAATATATCATTCTATTATAGTTTAAAAAAATATTTTTTGATTAATCAAGAGGGCGCGCCCTTATCAATGAATACTGTTTTCCCCGTATGATTTCTTTCCTTCATTCAGTATAATGTTGCGGCCCGCGTAACTTAGCAAACATAGGAATGCGGTCTGGAGAAAAAAGGGTAGAGTACCGCTGCTGTAGAAGCAGAAGGAATTATACATAATCAAATATTTCTCAGCACTCTACACATTTTATAGATCATTCATTGGAATTTACTGGAAGGGTTCAGAATAAACTACTAGATTCGCGAAACATCTGCAAACTTGAAAATGTATATAAGTGCTAGACAAACAGTTTGCTGTGATATATAAGAGAGTACCTACCGAGCATTCAATAGTGATTAAGTGCACCACAGTCTGCGAATATTCTGGAAAGACGAATATAAAGAGTTCCACAGACGAGATAGAAGTATTTGATCTGCCTCCCACAGCCACTATCCCGTGAACCAATTTTTGTCTTCAAATTTTTGCCAGGTTTTAATAATCTTATTATTTGGCTTTTGTCAAAGCGAATTAATTTTTGCTGTTCCATATAAATTACTTTCATGACAGTATAATGTTTTACAATATACAGGGGTTATTTGTAAAACATTAATAACCTCTCAGGACTATTCAAGCCTTGATTGTGAGTCGAAAATGTTCAAGCAATTATGACCTATTATCAATAGTTATATACGACATCAAAATTTGCATTTTTTTAAAAATATTTCTGACTTATTTTTTGTAAAACGCTGGACTATCATTACATTAACTTATATCGATTACGAAAAATTTATTCGTTTCAATACAAGTTAAATACAATGATAAAAACCTTGAAAAATTTCCAATTGGAATGTTTTCCAATTGGAATTCGAAGGTTTTCATTATTTTATTTGACTTGAATTTAAGGGAATGAATTTTTCATGTTTGATGTAAGTTACTGTAATGATAGTCCAACGTTTTACAAAACATAAGTCAGAAATATTGAAAAAAAATGCATACTTTGATGTCGCATATCTCCATAACTATTGATATAAATAGGTCATAATAGCTTGAACATTTTCGACTGATAATCAAGGCAAGACTATAGTCCTGCGAGGCTATTAATGTTTTACAAATAACCCTATATAAGCCAGAAATATTTTTAAAAAATCCAACCTTGGGTGTCGCTTATCTCCGAAAGTGTAAATAATAAAAGTGAATGAAGAAAACTCCCCGAAGTTTATGCTACTTAGCTACGATACAAGACTTGCTTTTTTATTACCACTACCATATGTCGGAACAGAACTTGCATCAGTAACAATCAGATGACAATCACAATGTTATTTTATGATAACGTTCAACATTTTGCCAGTTTGCCAGAAGCAACGAAAAATTAAAAATGTTCAACATTTTGCCTGACACCAGGCGCTAAAACAATAGAGTAAATTCACATATTACAAGTACCGATAAAAATGTATGAAATAGATCCATAAATAATATTAAATATATTCTGTGTAGTGTATTTGGTGTAGTATTTGTATATCTGGGCACCATACAATTGTGACGCACGTTTTCGTGCTAGTGAAATTACTTGTTTTGGCGGGAATTTGAAATATTGAAATTCAAAATCGTTTTTATACTCTTAATATATTCAAAAAAATGTTTTTTTCGCAGACGTATTTTATAGACCAAAGTAAAGATTATTCTATTTAAAAAAAGTCAAATTTCCTTACTCAAATGTGGGTACTGTTGATTTCATAAAAATACTAGTGGTCCGTACCCGGGTGACAGTAACAGATTTAGTTTTTTAAAAATTGGGGGGAGCTGCCATTGTTTCGTAAAACCTCTAAATAATAACAATGTTTCCATTTAATCCAGACAGGAAGTGGACGGGATGTTCGGGAGAGTTGCTGAGGAATGACTAAACATATTTTCTTCAGAGTTGTAAAATGCGACTAAGGTTTGTGCAAGTCTGTACGATTTTTCATGTGTTTTTTATTTTTGGAATACAATCTATAGATAACCTAATAATTAAAATTCTATTAGGTACATACAAAAAAATATCAATCGTTTAAAAAAAAACATATACATATTTCCACAACATATCTCAAAAGCAAAGGCATTTAAATTATTAAAGACTACCAATTACAAAGAAAGAGAAAACAATTATTGCAAAAAACGAAAACGATTCCATTTCTGTGTCAAGAAAACATGGAGAGAAAAAAATAACATGAAACATTTAGAGTGCAGTCAAAGCTCGTTTAAAATTATTATTTTAAAAGCATAAAAGTTCATTGAATATTAATATCTCTCTTACGATACCCATACGGCTGCAACAAACTTGACTTCTCGATAAAAAATTATTTATTTATTCAATGAAAAAATATTTAATTGCATTCGTTTTAATTTATAACGATGGCATGGGGAAGTAGGCGTTCTTTTTATAATTTAGAATTAAGATTATTAAATTTAATTTGGAGAGAATCCAGTTATATTTGAGAGAAGGCATGGGGTGAAAGAGGATAGGAGATGTTTCCGCAAGGTCCTAAAGAATCTGTCAAGCGGCGTTGATATTTCGACGGCTCCTACGTATAATATCGTAACCCACAAAATTCAATTTTCCAGGAGAAGGATTTGAACATATTTTCGTCCGGTCTAAATCTAAATATTGCCCAATTTTTTTGAAATTTCGTTTCAATATTTTACTTTATACTGTAGTTTCATAAATAATTACAAAAAAGTCGAAATTATTAAAGGTTTTTGTAGAAATGCACATACGATATTATACTTCGGAAAAGACGCGACGTAAAATAACGTAAGTGTTACATACGATAATTTTCTAATGTTATTTTCTCACGCATATTATCGTAAGTGTTATATACGATAATTATCTTATGTTATTGTCCAACGTATGTTATCGTAAGTGTTACATACGATAATTATCTTATGTTATTTTCCAACGTATGTTATCGTAAGTGTTACATACGATAAAATTATCTTATGTTATTTTCCAACCCAAATTATCGTAAGTGTTACATACGATAGTATACTTCGTAAAAATGTGTGATTGTTTGAGATACGATAAAATACGTCCGAAATAAACGTTATTTATTGCAAAATATTTTTTTTCTTTCTTGGAAATAAAGATATAATTAAATACATATGAAATACACAAAAAACTAAAAATCGTCGATTTTTGGGTTACGATATTATACGTAGGAGCCGTCGATTTAAAGAGAATATATATCGGAGGGAGGAGGGGTAAATAATAATAATTATTATTACTATAACGTTTATTCCAGCGTAACCAGGTTTTTAGTGCACGACCTGGTCCGCCATTTAGTTTGAAAATTACATATACATTATATTGTATATGGAGAGAAAATATAAAAGAAAAGAAAAAGAGAAATAATTAAAGTAATAAAGAAAAAAGAAGAAAAGGGAAAAGAACGGCTATTAAATAGTTAAAATAAAATATACCATAAAAAATACATATATATACCAATTTCAAAGTTCTTAAATTAATAATCAATATAAATAAAATTCTAAAACAATAGTAATTGTATGGAGTGCTTCATTTCTTGCTACACTACCACTCGTTACGGTTATGGAATCGCATATCTGTAACTATTCTGTATCCGATGCCACTCTTTAATTACGGATCCAGACCTCCATGACAGTGCCGCTTGCACCAGAGAGTTGGTGCTGTGCTCCAGCCTCAGCTTGAAATAAAGAAATGTAGCCTTTAAAGAAGGGGGAAGAAGGAATGACGACTTTGCTTTCTGCATAGTCCTAATTATTTGGGGTATTTTTGGTACATGCTAGGGATGGGTCGTCCACGTCCGTCCATCGACGAGACGATCAACTAGTTGACGCATCAACTTTGTTACGCGGACGTCGCGGACGTTCTATGTAAACATCGGGACGATGGTCAACTGTCTACGGTTCGACGCGACGCTGCTCGACGGCTCAACCGTTGGCTATTTTTATTACGTTAATTTTTAAAATTTAAAGAAGTTCGAAGGAATATAGTTTCGGGGAAAGTAAAACCGCTACTTGTGCTTATATGTAAAAAGAAATATTTTATTATTTATTTGTTTACGCACATTATAGGCTTTTACATATTGTTTTATATACTTCTTTCTATATATAATAAAGAAAGAAGTAGGTATACACAATAATATCAGGTGTAAGCAGTAAAATATAAATATAAACTACATATATAAGCAGTGAAAGTATCGGGTATAAGCATTAAAATATGAGTATAAAAATTAAAAATATAAAGTACAAAGCAGTAATGTGTGTATAAAAAAATATATTAGGTACACATCATTACATGTGTACAGGGTTATTTGGAAAACATTAATAACCTCGCAGGACTATATTCCTGCCTTGATTATGAGTATTATTTTTTGTAAAACGTTGGACTATCACTACACTAACTCAAATCGATTACGAAAAATTCATTCGTTTCAATACAAGTTAAATAAAATGATAAAAACCTTTACATTTATTTATTATCTATAAATTTATAAATAAATACATAATTTAAAATTACTTTACATTTATTGAAGAATAAATCTTTCAAAGTCAGGCTTTCACTTTGTGGTGACATTATTAATAAATAAATATATCTGTATTATTTGTCAACTTTTAGTTGACAAAGTTTTAGTTGTCAACAAAGTTTAAGGCTCAATCTGAGAAAAGGAACATTGTTCCCGAAACATGTAAAAAAAAAGTGGTGTAAACAAAATTATAATAGATTTATTTTTTTATCTATAAAGTTGAAAATAGATCAACTAGTTGACGAATTCAATTAGTTGAAGGTCTCGTCGATGGACGGACGTGGACGACCCATCCCTAGTAGATGCCACTCATCACTCACGACGCTTTGTAGACCACTGCCACAATTTGGGCGTTAACATCACCATTCAATTTGATCAAATTAACGCAAAATATACCCTGAATGCCGCGCAATTAACGTTATTAAAGAAAGCCTCCATCACACTTCAAACAAAGTAACTGATGTTATTAACCGGTCGGGTGCTGGAGCGTAGATCTGCGCGGAAACTTTTGTACCCTCTTTGTGCCAGAGCGCAGATCTGCGCTCGGCGAATTCGGCCTATTTCATTTATCGTTTTCAAATCTTATTATTGGTTTTAGTTATCTCAAGCTTTTGAAATGAATGAACGATTTCTACTTGTCAAATAACTTAATTTGCCGCGCAAACTGGAAAAAAAAACATTCCAAATGTCATTTTCCAACCGCGCATTTATTGTGTTATTTATCTGTTAAAAAAAAGTGTCAAAATTAAGTATTTAATCCCTTAGTTTTAAATCGTAGCGTCTGCTTGTCTACTTGTCGTCTTGTCTGCTTATCTGACGAAAAAACTTTGGATCGATTTTTAATCGTTTTCCCGTGATCCAATCGAGCTGAAACTTTGCAAGCACACTCGTGGCGACGATGAAGAAGATCTATCAAATTTTCGTTAAAAAATTAATAAATTTTTGAATTTTTCAAATTTTGTCCCATTGTTTTATCTTAATGAATAAGTCATTATTGTATAAGTAATTATTGAAGCACAAGTAATTATTAAAGTATGTGTATTGAGAAATCAGAAACTGCAACTTCTTAGTGATTATTGTTGATTTTTACAAGAATATACCCATCACAAAAAAATGTCTAAAAACAGCAATCGTGCGCGAAATTGCGCGGCAGACAGGGTACATTTCGCGTCACGTACGGCCAGCATCCGACCGGTTAAGCAAATAACACAGATGACATATAAATTTACAACAAAAGAATCAAACTACGCATATGAAGACAGCAAATTATCGACAAAACGTCGCGCATCCCTACGGATACTACGGTTTATTGTCGGAGTCGTCGGTTTGTATGGGCCCGACTGTATTATCAAAATTAAGCACTTGGTAACATATTCACTAGGGATGGGTCGTCCACGTCCGTCCATCGACGAGACGATCAACTAGTTGAATTCGTCAACTAGTTGATCTATTTTCAACTTTATAGATAAAAAAATAAATCTATTATAATTTTGTTTACACCACTTTTTAATGATTTTTTACATGTTTCGGGAATAATGTTCCTTTTCTCAGATTGAGTCTTAAACTAAAGTTGACAAATAATACACATATATTTATTTATTAATAATGTCACCACAAAGTGAAAGCCTGACTTTGAAAGATTTATTCTTCAATAAATTTCTAGATAACATCTCAAATGTAAAGTATTTTTAAATTATGTATTTATTTATAAATAATAAATAAATGTAAAGGTTTTTATCATTTTATTTAACTTGTATTGAAACGAATGAATTTTTCGTAATCGATTTGAGTTAGTGTAGTGATAGTCCAACGTTTTTCAAAAAATAAGTCAGATATATTGAAAAAATTCAAACTTTGATGTCGCATATCTCCATAACTATTGATATTAGGTCATGATAGCTTTCGACTCATAATCAAGGCAGGAATATAGTCCTGCGAGGTTATTAATGTTTTCCATATAACCCTGTACACATGTAATGATATGTACCTAATATATTTTTTTATATTTATACTGCTTTGTATTTATTTATATTTTTAATTTTTATACTCATATTTTAATGCTTATACCCAATACTTTCACTGCTTATATATGTAGTTTATATTTATATTTTACTGCTTACACCTGATATTGTTGTGTATACCTACTTCTTTCTTTATTATATATAGAAAGAAGTATATAAAACAATACGTAAAAGCCTATAATGTGCGTTAACAAATAAATAATAAAATATTTCTTTTTACATATAAGCACAAGTAGCGGTTTTATTTTCCCCGAAACTATATTCCTTCCAAATCTTTAAATTTTAAAAATTAACGTAATAAAAATAGCCAACGATAGTCCGCGTAACGAAGTTGATGCGTCAACTAGTTGACGAATTCAACTAGTTGATCGTTTCTTCGATGGACGGACGTGGACGACCCATCCCTAATATTCACCGCATTATTTTGTTATGATGTATAGCGAGTACTAGTGTACTTAAGAAATAAGATATAATTGGTAATTTGGTGTTTATTTTATCAATTTTATAACTCCACGTGTGTTGAATTAATTAATATCAGTCACTAAGCGGCGGCCTTGCTTTCATTACGCATATTTATGTAAGAAGGACGAAGAAAACATGCGTTTGCGAATAAAACAGGCAACATAAATGCTGTCTGCTATAAGTGCATCAAGAAAGTTTTCAGTGTCCATGTCTCTGATTCGCGCGTCATCACTGGCCGAATACCAGTAACGTGCAGCGCATTGATTTTCATTAGCAATTTTATTATTTATTTTATATTACTTTATTTAGTTTAGCATACAAACACAGGCATGACATGCCCATACATTTTGTGCACGATGGTATAACATAATCGGCCGTATTCTGAAATTTTATTTATTTATTAATATTTAAGTTTACATAATGTTTTACATATATGATACACAATATTTAATTTTGATGGATTTTTTTTCATTTTTTTTTACAGTACCATGAAAGTATAAACTTGTTTATGGAACCAGAGAGTGTTACAAGCGTGATAGATAACTGTTTTTTTTTTAATAATTTAATAATACATACATGCAAAGAAATATAGGTATACAGAAATATTTAAAGATAAGAATGTTAAGTTAATATTACAATATTTAAAAAAAGCATGTTAAGGTTAATATCACAAATATCATCACTCGATTGTTCAATGATTTTACGCACTTTTTGAACTTTGCATAATGTTGTATAGTTGTAATATTCGCTGGTAGATTATTGAAATATTTAATTCTTAAGCCATGTATTCACTAGGGGACAAATTGTCCCTCAACAGCACGCGCGGCATAGAGTCTACGTGACGTTGCACGTCGTGCACTGTTCCGCGACATCGCGCCGTGGCAACGTTGCCATGCGCACGGTACCCGAGCAAGCTCACTGCAACATTCCGCGGAGCGTCAGTACCACGTGGTATGTTTACAAGTGAATACGCATGCGCTGTATCTGTCAAGATGACAATGCGGGGAAACGAAATCGTTCTTGAACTCATCGAGCTGTATCGATCGAAGATCGCATAGAATGTCCGTCCTTTTTTCTCTTTGCAGTAAATAATTTCGCATTCTCCTCT
Source organism: Agrypnia vestita (assembly GCA_016648135.1). Taxonomy (NCBI): domain Eukaryota; kingdom Metazoa; phylum Arthropoda; class Insecta; order Trichoptera; family Phryganeidae; genus Agrypnia; species Agrypnia vestita. Next base: position 37,085 of record JADDOH010002238.1, read on the forward strand.
TTTTTCTCCTCTTACTTTTCGATAAACTCATTAACATAAACAGATACGCAGCTGTCATCATAACCTCATAGGGCGATATATTTCCGCGACGTCTGGAAAACAATAATTATTTGCAAAAAGGACCTTGTTTTTAATAATATTCAATTTACTACAGTAAAACCTCGGTAATTTGAAATTGCGACCCAAAAAAACATTTCGAATTGCGCGGAACCCCGTTTTCGCCAAATGAGATATCGTAGCTGTCATCATAACCTCATCGGGTGACATTTCCGCGACAAGATATGCGAGTCCCGGTGTGTACACGTCAAATGACCGCGTCATTGTCCCCGAAACATGAGCGTAGATGTTGATGCGACATGCCGAGCGGAATGTTTCGCGATTTGTCCCCTAGTGAATACATGGCTTTAGGAATCTGTAGTGGTGTTGCATGGCTGTTTTATAATAAGAAATATTGCCATTTCTGTATCGTAAAGTTTATAGTTGTTATATGTTTTAAATCAGTGTCTTCTATATATTCGAATGGACTATGTTAGAGACATGTATATGTATAGTATAGCCTTCCTGTACGTTTCCTTTATAAATAGCGTCGTCTCTACGAGACTTCTGTAATTTATCTTAATAAATAATTATCCCCCTGTGGACAAAATCCAGAAATCGTGTTCTCAGAATATACATATAAAAGTATTGTTAAAAGTTTCCAAATTTTTGAACGCCGAATTCACGGAGATCTGATTGAGACTAGAAAAATCTATTATCACTGTTCAGATTTTGAATATTTCTTCACGCTGAATCACAATCCACAACTGAGAGGACACCACCTGACACTGAATAAGACATCCTTTTCCTTGAATCCAAGGAAACACTTCCTGATCAATAGTGGTGGGTGGGAGGAAATTGTATCTGCCAGTTCAGCCAACGGGTTCCAGAAGACTTAAGCCATGTATTCACTAGGGGACAAATCGCGAAACATTCCGCTCGACATGTCGCATCAACATCTACGCTCATGTTTCGGGGACAATGACGCGGTCATTTGACGTGTACACACCGGGACTCGCATATCTTGTCGCGGAAATGTCATCCGATGAGGTTATGGATGACAGCTGCGGTATCTCATTTGGCGAAAACGGGGTTCCGCGCAATTCGAAATGTTTTTTTGGGTCGCAATTTCAAATTAACGAGGTTTTACTGTAGTAAATTGAATATTATTAAAAACAAGGTCCTTTTTGCAAATAATTATTGTTTTCCAGACGTCGCGGAAATATATCGCACTATGAGGTTATGATGATAGCCGCGTATCTGTTTATGTTAATGAGTTTATCGAAAAGTAAGAGGAGAAAAAAGAGGAGAATGCGAAATTATTTACTGCAAAGAGAAAGAAGGACGGACATTCTATGCGATCTTCGATCGATACAGCTCGATGAGTTCGAGAACGATTTCGTTTCCCCGCATTGTCATCTTGACAGATACAGCGCATGCGTATTCACTTGTAAACATACCACGTGCTACTGACGCTCCGCGGAATGTTGCAGTGAGTACGCTCGGATACCGTGCGCATGGCAACGTTGCCACGGCACGTAGAAAAGCCGCGCTATGTTGTGCGCGAGGTTGCGGAACAGTGCACGACGTTGCAACGTCACGTAGACTCTATGCCGCGCGTGCTGTTGAGGGACAATTTGTCCCCTAGTGAATACATGGCTTTAAGATGCACATTACACTGAGAGGCACACGATACAGGCCCGTCAGCAATAGCTGCCTGCCTGTTAAATAATAATAATAAAAATACCTACTTTCCCATATAAAAAATAGCTTCGTTTCTATGAGACATCTATAATATATCTTGATTAATGATGTCCCCATGGGGATAAAATCCATTATTATTAACTCCTTCCAACGTAACTCCCGTAACTCTACGAACTCCAGAAAGAGCCCGAGGTTTCTTCCTTCACATATGAGGTGATCGTTTCGGGGAGAAGGGTGCCCCACTCCTTCTAAGCCCTCTAGCACAGCGGTTCCCAAAGTTGACAGGACCGCGACCCACCAAAAAAAAAACTTTCGGGACCCACCTCCTGCCCCACATTTTCCCAATATATATTGTAACTATACGAAAGACTGTTCAGTTAAAAAAAAGAAAAACGTCCACATTTTCAATTACGAATTACGAAATTACAGAATTACGAAAAATATGAAAAATGTGATACTTTAATGAGAAGGCTTTTGCATTAGCGTCGACTTCAATTCTAACGTCTAATTTATTCATTGATGTGTTTAGTCTTAATAGAAACCATGGCAGAAAATCAGACTTCACATAAGTATGCGGTAGTGAAAGGGAGGAGAACTTTCATGGCTCGTCCGTCAAACAAGCAGGGATAAATCTTTGCTTATTGCTTGCGGTTAAAAGTATTTATCTTCTGATAAATCAATTAGCTCTTCACTTGCTATTGCTGACATTTCAATTGGTATTATGTTGTCTTGAAATGGATTACAAATTCAGTTTATACGGTCGAATTTTTTCATCTCTTCTTCGAAGTAGGCTTTGAAGCTATTTTTCAACTCTGTTAAATGAGTGAAAATTGCAGACACTACATGATCTGGTTGCACTTCTTTTTCTATAACAAACACGACACGACCCGGACGAGACGTTGTATTGCGACCGCGACCCACCTAGTTTGGGAAATACTGCTATAGCATTTTCTCTCCTGTGTCCCTAAAGCGTCTGATACACATGCTTCTTTAGTGGCACGTGAGCATGCGCAGTATCGACCTTGACAGTGGCATGCTTATTAGTGGCATGTGTGTACGCACATTGCTAGAAATGAGCATGCCACCTAGTGGCACAGTATAGTAAAGCATACAGTATTATATCTTCATACAAACAGCCGAAACGACGCCCTTCGAAATCTCGGTATACTTCGAACTGCTCAGTCGCCGCAGGGCTGCAGTAACGTACGGACGCAAGCAGGGTGAGACGCTCCCACGCATACATTTAGGTCAGTTTATGGCACCCCAAACCATAAAGAGTCAATCAATGAGCAGCCCTGGTGCGTTTTTAACCAAGTTTAAGTACCAAGCGGCCGTAGGTATTTATTTCAAGGACACTGCCAAGATAACATACTGTATGTATTTATTATACTGTGCTAGTGGCATGCTCAAAAATCAACCGCCGGTTGATTTATAAGCATGCCATCACCATAGAGAAGGGGTATCTTTGGAGCAATTGTGAACAGACTTGCTTATTTATGAGCATGGTTATGTCATTCGCGGGCTTCGCGGCTAGTATTATCGATGCGATCTTTTCAGTCCGCGACAGATGAAATAAATATGGCGCGTTGGGGAGATGATAAAACATTACTTTTCGTGACTTATTATAGGAATCACGAATGTCTGTGGATACTCGGTCACCGTTGTGTAAAAATAATATAGTGAGAAATAATGTTTACGAAACTTTATTAATTGGCATGAATGATTCAAATCTTACAATAAAAATTATATAATCTAAAATCAAAAATGTGCGGATGGAAACTCGGGAACTTAATTGATTTATTGCTTCACTTGAATTTTTTATTTCAGTTTGCAAAGTTTCCATTTTGAACAAGAGCGTCTCTATTCTATGACAAGAGCATGCCACTAGTGTGTGTTTGATTGTTAGCTTTGGGCATGCTTATTTATGAGCATGCCACTAATAAGCACGCCAGTAATGAGCAAGTGTGTACAGTTGTTAGGGCATGCTTATTAGTGGCATGCTCATTAGCACGCCAGTAAAGAAGCATGTGTATCTGTACCTTAAAGATCTCGCAGCTCCAGAGGATGCGGCAGCAGACGCACCAGCGTGACGCAGCGAGTCCCTGACACACGATGACAGACAGAGAGAGACGGAGAGAGATATTCAATAGCTGGAGATAGATACACCACTGGAAGTAATCGCCGCGACCGCCGACCCACACGGGGTGATGCTGATAGGAGAACAAAAGAAGTTGTTGCAAGTGAAGCGATTAGTTGGGAAAGGACACGAGATTATGCGACGCGTAAAGCATCCAATAAATTGCATCTACAGGGTGGAAGGTCACGTAAAGTAATAATGCAAGTGTGATTTTTTGCGTTGCATCGACATTTTGATACTGCAGATGTCAAGTGAGCCGCAATTCTGCTATTTTAAGTAGATTGAAGGGTTAAATAAATATAACTTTATTCCAGAATGTGGGGAGGTTCGTGCAATCCTACACATTCCATATAAAAGTAGGTACACATATTAAAAATATTTTATAAAACAAAAGAGAAATAAAAAAATCATAAAAAATAGAGGAGAAGTATTATAAGTATTAAAATTATGAAAAGAAATATATCTTAAAATATCGTAATAGTCAATTAAGCGGGGCCAGTATCTTTCTCCAGTGTGCATCGATGCTGGATGCTGGAGTAAGGCGGGATTCCAGGATAAGGATATTTCCGGAGCTGTATATCCTTTCCCTCATCCCTGCCACCCTGGATCTTATGAGGGCTGCAAAGTTGGGAGGGAACACGCCCCTCAGTGAACATACCGGAAGCGCTGCAATATCTGGGAAGGCCAAACATCATACGGAAGGCGTTGTTATATTGTATGCGAAGTCTTTCTATGCTGTTCTTTTAAAATTTGTCCAGAGTTCACATGCATATAACGTTGCACAGAAGGCAAGGAAGAGCGTTCTTTTTACAGCGGTGCTACAAAGACGAAACCTTCTACACAGCATATTCGCTTTCACACTGAGAGCTCGTCTTTGCCTGTCGATATCGTCGTCGTCCATTAGGTTATTGGTAATTATGTGTCCTAGGTATTTTGTTGTTTGTATAAATTTACAGCATCTCAAAAATTGAATTTACGATTTTTTTTTCAACATTTTTGCTGCATTATCTCTGTTAGGAGACCAGATAAAAATCTGATAATTTCACAAATAAAAGCTCTCTATATTATCTAACTTCAGTATATTAGGTGGAAAAATATGGATTTGATTTATAGGCCAAAATGTGTTGAACACAATGCAGTTTCTTCTTCAAAAGCAGCAAAATAATTTTGTGGTGACATTACTAATAATTAGTGATGGGTCCGCTCTGTACTCACTACTACAATGAAGTACTACACTACATTGAAGTGCACACTTCGTACATTTTGATGTGTAGTGCACACTACAAACTACAAACACCAAAGTTATTGAAAGTATAAACTTCAAATAGTACACTTCATTTCAAAGCGAACACTACAAAGTACACACACTTCAAAGTTATCGAAAGTATGAGAAACATACTTTAAATAGTGCATTTTTTACGTGAAATTTTTGGAAAGTTGATGTAGATATATGAAGAAATCTCTGGAATCTGTAAACCCCCCCCCCCCCCGCCCATGGTTTGAAAAATTTTGGGAGCTATGAAGAAATTTTTGGGAAGTTGATGGAGGTAAACGAAGAAATCTCTGGAAACTGTAACAACCCCCCCCCCCCATGGTTTGAAAAATTTTGGGACCCATGAAGAAATTTTTGGGTAGTTGATGTAGCTAAATGAAGAATGATTTTTTTTAGGTCGCCAAATGTTACTTTGGAGAAAATATCGTCATTTATCGTAAATATTTTTGTCGTTGACCTTTTTACTTCACTTCATTTAAAAATTTTCTTTACTATTACTTCATTTCATTACTTCACTTCATTTACTTCACTTCAATTACTTCACTTCAAGTAGTTTTTACTACAATTGTAGTGCACACTTTGTAGTCTTCAAACTGGTGAACGTGTGTGTGTTGTAGTCTTCATTTTGAAATGTAGTTTTTCGCTACTAATAATGTCTTTTACTGTTAATATACTAAGTATAATTGATAAAAATGAACTTGGTTTTCACCACTTTTGTATTGAAAAATATCAACATGTATACAATTTTATCCTGACGAAGGGGCCATGGGCTCTGAAACATGTTGATATTTTCAATGCAAAAGTGGTAAAATAAGTTTTTTATTATTATTTTTTATTAATTATACAATACAGTTTATTTAAAAAGCTAGTGATGAATAATTTAGAAAATTGTTGATGCTTGCAAACGCAAAAAACGGCGTGTAGCCATAACAACAATTGAAATTAAAATCTTTTTTTCTGTGATGGTCAAGCAACCAATACAGGATCACTTAAAATGGTTTGCCCCAATACTGATGGTTGGACATATTTAATGCGAATATACGATATTTAGATGTGATTGTTTAGATTGAAGAATGAGTTGTATGTAAGGAACATATATTATAGAAATAAAAGCGTAATTAAATTTTTATCTGAAATAATATTATAATATTTTAAAATATGAATTCATAATATGAAAGTAATTGTGGTAGTAAGTAGTAATACTACGAAACATGTAGTATATGTATATAGTGCAAGTACATAAATATTGTTACGAGATATTAAAAAGTGATTATACAGTACAGAGTACAATATCTCTCGTAATATGTCGATAATCGCCTTAAGACAATCAGATAAGAAGCCTCTAGTATCTTCTATAACAGCCTACAATTATCTACAACAGGGAGACGCCTGGAAGACTAGGTTCTAAGGGAACCTTCTCCTAAACACTAGAAAGGAAAACAACCTTCTCGAGAGTTCGAAAAACCAGTGCTTGAATATAAATAGTCGGTCTAGGCCGCGGCGCCTGAGTTTTATTTTCACGTTTCTACCGGTGCGAAATTAGTGACAAGCCGTGGCGATCGGTGTTAAAAACGGGTGTGTGATATTTGAACAGAAATTTCTGGAAAGATTTTCCCAGTATAATAAAAAGTTTATAGGCGAGTGATATATTGCGTTCATTTAATAATTAATTGATAAATCATTACATAATTTCTAATGTTTTTCATTTATCTCCCGAGACCACGAATAGTGACAATATTTTATTTGTAGAAATTCTAGTTAAGTAGATACAGCACATTTCTGTATAAGTACTGACTGCACACCGCTGAGCGTTTAGGTAATATCAAAAAGTTTTTAAAATCATGTACGATATGACTTAATATTACAGCGTATAACATAACAAAATTAATTTAATTGGAGAAATTTCTTCATATTTATCTCTATGCATCTCTTCTAATCCAAATTCTGCATTATGATACTTAATACCAATTAAAAGCAGATGGGATTATACCTATCTATAGATATATAATCATTACTAACTATAACCGTACATCAGTGTTGGATGTACGCAAGTGAAGCCTGGAGCTGGCAGAAGACGAACGAAAGTAGGCTGAATGCAGCGGAGATGAGATCCCTCAGAGGTATGTGTGGCAAATCCATTTATTATAAAGTATAAAGGCATTAGGAATGAATGTAAAGCTGATCTTAATTAATAGAATTAAAAAAGGGTTTGGACATGTTGGGCGAATGAATGAGGAAAGAATGGTAAGAAAGATACATAATGCAAGTGTCGATGGCGTCAGAAAGAGAGGGCGACCCCGGAAGACGTGGCATGACCAGATTAGCCAGATATTGGAAGATGGTTCCGTTAGAGGCCTCAACAACCGTCGATCTTGCATGCGATGATGTATGAATGTGGATGAGGCGAGAGTTGTGTGTCAGGACAGAAGAGTGTGGCGCTCTGTCCTCTCTACCTACCCCCGCGGGGAAACGGCGTGACGGTAAGTAAGTAAGTGCTACGTACAGCCCGTCAAAAATTACGTACTTTTATTATATTTTTCGGTCGCCAATCAAGGCTGTGAGAACAGTGCTATCTTGATAACGACATTATTAAATAGTTTTTTTGCTTCTTGCCACATTGTTGTATTATTTGACTTGCTAGCGATAGTGACGAACATGCTTTTTTGTACCTTACTTTATAAACCTTATCATCATTTATGATATCTGGTAACGTTAGTGACGGGCATTGTTACATAGAGAATTATATATTTTGATACGTATTTTCATCGTATATATACATAGATACGATATGTATTTCAAGTAATTTGTAATTTTTATTTTGCTTCATGTCTCTTTTCTTTGCGGTGTAATTAAGTATCATTGTACCTTTATTTTGTTTAACCCATAATAATAAATCGTGCTTCTTCCACCATAATGCACCATGCAGACAGCGAAGAGGTTTTGTTTGGTCGCCTCGCCGCGCCGCTTGCATTCACCTGAGTGCCAATATGGGTGGCGTAAGTGCAGGGCCGACATCTACACTTTTCATTCTACAGAAACCAACCAGGTGGGATGATTTGATGGGCAGAACCATGAGAAATATTCAAAGGCGCTACCTCGCCGAGGTTAACTCGCCTATTCGCTAGAATCTTATATTTTATATTTTGCTACTTATAACTAATATTGTTTAATGTATGTTCTTTTTAATTTTATGTTATATTTTTTAGGTAAAAGCCTATACACATTGCAGCTCTCTTTACTTTATATTTTAATTTTTATACTCATGTTTTGGTGCTATACAGATATTGTTTAATGTATGTGCTTTTTGAAATTTATTTTATATTCTTTATGTAAAAGCCTAATGGGCGTAAACAAATAAATAAATAAATAAATAATTATCACTCGAGCTTGCTGAAACTTGTCCGCGTAAGGTTGGGCATCCCGCTCCTCCTAAGTGCGTCTCAATCGCCCGGCCTTGCGTGAGATATCGACAACAACAAATGGTTCTCGAAAAAATTTTTTCGAAATTACTATTGAGGGTTCTAGATTTTAAAAAATTAACAATCCGTGCACCGCGTAGCCAATAAAAATCAATCGTTGATATCAGCCGTTCTGAAACTAGACGGTTCTAGAAGTTTCTAAAAGCTTCGTGAAATTTTTAGATTGCATTCGAAGGTTATTGGAGATAAAGCCAACCAATGATAATATTTACGGCTTTATACAAATTTGCATATTATTATGGTTGTACGTGTGTCTTTCAATGTTATTTTACTTTCGAATTATTTATTAAACTAGCTGTAACCCGTCAAAAATGACGGTACTTTTTTACATGTCGGTTCCTAAGGATATAAAAAAGAAAATAAAAAAAGGAAATAAGAAAAATTTAGGAAAAAAAATTATAAAAATAAATCGCTATAAAGGAAAAAAATACTATAAAGAAGTTACGGACGTTACACAAAGTTACGGGGAAAGACAACGAAATTATTGTAATTGGGATGAGATAGGGGAAGAAATCGCGAAGGGGGTTACTTTAAGTGTAGATAGATAATTTAATTATATTTTGATGAAATTGCATCACTCGCTGATTAACAAGATTTTTTTTATATGAGTATTTTTTTTATAAAAAATAGAGATGCGAACACGGAATACGTGTCACATCAATATTCTTACTATTTTTTAATTAAGCTAAACGCTTGCTTGTGCTATGAAATTAGGACTAACTTGCTGGTCTGGAGTGAGACTCGAACTATTTATTCTATAACCTGCTTAATCTTTTTACCAAACTCCATTCTTTATTGTTTCTTCTTTGCATTCCAATTTATTCTTTTTTTATCTTTTACTTTTATTTTAGCTCGCCACTTCTTTTATGGATCCATATGAAAGACGCTGTTTTGTAAGAAATTAAAACTATCGTTTGCACCTTGATTTTTACTGTATGTAAATTCTTTTAAAATAAATATTAGATGTCGATCAAAGGTGGTAAAATGATATAAAAAAGCTACCTACATCAGAACAGGTATTTCTATATCTAGAAAGTTAGGTAGTGGCTGAGAGGCTTGTTACATACTAACCTAATTTTTTTTTGTTTTTTTATATATTTTTTTATTATTTTTTATTTTTTATTTATTAGAGACACTAACAGGATAATGGGTACGTGATACTCAGATAATAAACATTATAGTGAAAACTATGCCCATTATACCAATTACAAGTGTCTTCGGCACGCTCTAGTAACATGTATTTTTGTAATTAATTATATTTTACATGTACATTTATGTATATTATATATTTGTGTTTGAGTGTAGTGCGATTAGTATTTAATGGATCTATAGGTTCATGTCGTCGTTTAGAAAATGGATGTTGTGTATGAGTGAGTTTTTGAACGAAGATAAGGTGTCTGCAAGAATATCAGCATCAATGTTAGGGTCAGCACAGTACAAATTACATGTGCGACACAACCTTGTAAACCTTGTTTGTATTATTTATTTATTTATTGAAATTAACGGACGTAGTCCAATATAATATATATCATAACATGAACAACACAAAATACATAAGAATAAAAGTTATAGCAATTTAAAAGAAAAGCGAGGACAAATGAAAAGTACTAACAAGATGGAGACAAGATCTAGACTATCTATTCAGAGATTGTTTGAATCTAGACGGACTTAAACCGAAGAAGTCCAGATCCTGTCTTGAGTTTATCAGACGACATAACCGTTACATGGGAGTATGGAATCCATAATTAGTTCTATGATGGCTAAGGATTAAGGGATATTGAATTTTATTATGTGTATGTATCAAGCAATCAAATGTCTATTTTGAAATGAAATGAAAATTTAATAAAAAAAAAATAATCTCCGTAACGGTGGTCATTTATTCAAAAATTTCAAAAGTGTTTTATTGTAAGTACTAACTAAGCCACGGGTTTTTTACAGGTGTGTACCCTTGAAAAATAATGGGACAATAATTTTGAAGCTGAAAATCCCTTTTTTTTTATTGACTATTCGCTTAAACATAAAATTAAATTCAACAATATCGTTGTCTGTCTGACCGTCTGTCTGTCGGTCTGTAAATTCGTAACTTGCTGGAATTAAAACCTTAGATAATTAGTGTGTGACGCGCTCAGGCAACACGCAACCATGACACGCCCACCAAAAAAACATTTAAACAAAATGTTTATGTATGAATATTATGATATATTAAAATCTAAATATAAATATTTCGTTATCTTTCTCTCCCGTGAGTCCGTAACTTTCTGTGATTCGCAGATAAAAATGAAATTACACGGCCGGAGAGAGACTCGAACCTCGAACGCGCGGACGGCAGCGCGGCGACTAGACGACACAGCCACCATCGCTTCTCCGTGGCCCGTCAAAAATGTACTACACATTGTAAAAGAACGGCTTAGCTTAAACTCAACTTTAACTTAGGCAAAGAAAACGCGAACCATAAGTTTTTCCTCCCCGTGATTTTTCACGGGTGTACGTCTAGTATGATTAATTGCGATACGATAAGAGATATATCTTTTAATTCGATTTTTTTTAAATGTATCCTTATGTAAATGTCACGCTTCAATGTTCTCACTAGACGCCCTTGGTCGCAACGTATTCATTCGCCAAGTGATAAATGAAAATAATATGTTGCAAAAGAAAAATAAATCAATCGTGACAACTACACGCAAGATAAGAGCTGACTGTGTATAAAATTTCCTATTCTAACCTAACTTGGTATAATTTAATTAAGAGTATCGTAAAAGAATGTGATCTATCGTGAGGTAATTTATGTGTGCAATTGTCTGGTCACCATGCACAGGATGTGACATTAATATGTTTGATTTCATATATTTGTATGCTTAAAAGCCTTGTCTAAAAAAAATTCGTTCATCTAGAATATCTGAATCCATCACAAAAAAAAATGTGCTGAAAAAAAGTGACCACACAAATATTCATTACCGCGGTGACGACATATTTTATTCAGTGCCGTCTTAACCTCAAAGTCGGGAATTTGACACTTTTGGAAATACAAAAAAGAAGCAACACTATTTTTTTGTAATTTATTGTTAAGTATACCATTTTTAATTTTTAAAAATGAAAAAATCAACACACGATTTTAAGATTCAATATTTTTACTCTCCAAACCGGGAAGATCGTTTGGACAGATTATGCCATCAGATATAATCTGCCAAAGTATAACAATATTGAACTCTTTGAAAATCAAAATAACTTTTTAAAAACAACTTTTTTGTCTATCAAATATCCATAAGTATCTACTTAGGAGACATCAAAAAAAATTACGTAACTATTTCACAAACAAAATTCATTTGACTATCATCGTGTGCGGCATACATTGATTAATATTAAGTATTCATTAAAAAATAATTAGAAATTTTCAAAATGGCGGAATCGTGTGCTGCCGCGCAAAGGACCTTCTCCGTGATGAGCACAGCTGGTGGAGATAGCCAGGGTTTGAGTGAAATAAATAGTTAAATATTTTCTTGTTAAATGATGTAATGTCTATATGTTATGTTATATTTACGTTAATTTATATAGCGCCATTTTTGCGTAAGAGACGCTTCAAGGGCGCTTTACAGGTGCGACATCCCGAAAAAATGAGTTTTTAGGCTCTTCTTGTAAGTATAAGAATAATATAGAGAATCAATAAATAAAAAATTGTGCAAATGAATAAAAATTTTTCCTAAAAAAATTAAAAATTAATAATAAGCAAACGGCGCATTATATTTAAAAAAAACTTTGCCGCAAAATAGATAATTTTATCCGTAATATGCTTACAAAATTTTAACAAAATAGGCCCAATAGATTTTTACATATTTTCTCCAGTTTTGAGAAAAACGCAAAAGAAAAAAAAACATTTAAAAATTCACCCACCATGATTCATTCAAATTGATATAACTTGGCCATTTTTTGAAACTTTTGAGTGAGCTACGACTCAAATTATTTTTAAAACTTCTAAATCTATAAAGTAAAGCAAACAAAAATCATTTTTTGAAAATGTCGAATTTAAAAAGTTATATGTACATGCATGCTTAGTATCTACCTGCACAGAGTACAGTTCTTAGCGTAAACAAGTAATTTTATTACAAATTATATGCAATAATAATAAACACAAGCGATGTTTATACATAGCCATGAGAACATGTACTAATAATACTTAGTAGGTATTTATTATATTTATAATATGAAAATGCTCTAGTCCAGCTGTTTATATTATAAAATCTAGATATTGAATTAATGTTCTGTTATAGAGAGACTTACACGTCATTTTTAAATTAATTAAATAATTCTTTTAGTTTTGTTAACAAGAACTTGTGTTATTAAGAATAATTTAGAATACATTATAAAGTCGAAAAATTTACTTACCACAGCAAATTCACTATTGTTATAACAAAAATGTCTTATGTATAATTTTAAAATCAACATCCAATTGTACACTGATCTTTTAAAAGAGACTATTTTCTTCATTTTGATTTCAAATACAGTCTGAACGAATATGAAGCGAACGAGAAAACATCGTGTTATAAAAGAAATCATTTTCGATGTCTCACACACTGCCCGTCGGCCGGTTGCCATGCAGAATTACAGACTGTCACACATTACCATTAAATGATTTACAGTGTTCTTTCTCGCGCCGTTTAAATACATGTATCGTCAGTAATAATAATTATTCTCGAATATGTTGATAAAAAAACACACGAACACATCCAAGATTAAGTACATCTGTACCAACACAAAACTTGTAGAATACGATACGTCAAAACTCCTGCAAACTTTCCCGGGCGCGATTTCTTTTTGAAAAAGAAACGGCGCTGTATTTTTTGTCTGTGGTCTTGTCGCTGTGGAAAATGCGGGTTTTGGAAAACGAACGATGCACAAGCGATCGAAAAGGCGAACGAACCATCTTGTGCGGCTGCGCGCGATGGATGCCCGAACTAAACTGACATTTGCGTCTGCGATACAAATTTATTTCGCGTAGTTTGGCAATTAAAATAGTATCAGGCGGAGTCGAGACAGATAATTATTGCTATATATAGTATTTTCGGCTGGGCCAAATCGCTGGATACAAAGCAAATGATAACGGATTGTAAATTTATCATTAATTTAAGGGTATGTGGGTTTTGAGCGCTGTGAAAAATATAAGGTAAAGTTTTTAAATTATTATACTCTACATTAACAATTTAAAATTACAAATTTTGAAAATGAGTTACACAGTTTTACATATTTGTTAACACAGTTTGATAATATTTTCCTCATTCGTGAAGTTACTCCACTTGGAATATAATCTTACTTTTAAAAACTTTACTGTCGAAGTACCTACCTACTAAACTTTTTATTGAATGTGAAGATATAGTTCCTCCAACGGAGACATTATTGACGCTTTTACAAATAAATAGATAAATAATAAAAATATTTTTTTAAAAAAGACAATAAAAAAGAGCGAGGCGTGCGCTTGTGAGTATATGCGTAGGTATATAAAGTATGTACCTAATATAAAAAGGCAGCTACACACAAAAATACGTTGCAGTCGATATGCAAAAACCGGAAGTTCCGGAATACATTAAGAGTGCTAATGGAAGGTGTGTATATTGGCGCGGACACTTTTCTTAAAGATGCGCTAAACACATCCACCACATCCACGTCCCGAAAATACAACTGGTTACATAACCTGCAAATCCTATTGGGTCTTTTTGACCGACGTCATCTGGCTGAAACGTGTTAAAGCTCTGGAGACGAGGATTTAGCGGGTAGAAATTGATGATACTGATCATGTTAACTAATCCAATTAATCTAATTAATAGTTCCGTTAACTAATCTGTGTAGAGCAAACATATCCGCAACTATTCCACTGTCACCTAATTTGTACACCTCATTTATAATCTGTTTTACATTATGAAATTACTGGGTGAGGAGGCTCTTACAAAACCTCTAATCATAACACAAAAAATATGATCATCATTTTTTACGTTCCTATATACTGTTGAAAAAAAATTTTTAAAATCTTTAATCCAAATATTCAAAGAAAACAAAAAACACACAAAATTCTAAAAATACAAGGTACTTAAATAATTTAAGTATCTAATTAGAATTATTCTAACACCCCATGTAATATTAGTACAGTGCGAAACCACCATTATTTTATTTAATATTTCGATTCATTGAATATATACTTTTCATTAAAAAAATATTTGAATTATTCTTAAAAAAACGGAAATTTCCTAGGTAAATACCTAATATGACCGGAGTATTTCCGCATCTTTCGATATTTCTCTTCTTCTTCTTCTTCTCCCTGGCTTCATCCCAACTCACTATCATCGTCAACTGTTGAGGTCAACTCTGGATAACGTCACCCAATCCGTGTCTCTGCATCATTCTCTGGATGTAATTCGGGGAAGATCCATGGAGATAGTGTGGATCTTCCCTGGTTAACAATGTGATCGGGTGCTCTGCGTCCAATGTGGCCATACCATCTCAATTGCCTTTCCTTCATCTTGCTACTGATGTCTGTGACGCCCAGGTTTCCACGTATGCGTGAGCTTTTTATTTTGTCTCTTAGGGCCGGTTGTCTCATGTTGGGTTAAAGTAAGCGTTCGTTTAAAGCATACTTATTTACGAAAACGGATCGTCTGATTGGTGGAGAACGCAAAAACCTATGCCTTAAACGAACGCCTACTTTGATCCAACTTGAAACTGACGGGCCTTAGGGACACTCCACACGACCATCCTGCACATTTTAGTTATTTCTAGCTGCCTATTTTAGGTATTGTACATGGTCCAGCAATCGGAGCTATAGAGTAGGGTGGTCTGACAACTATCAGGTACCTATAGGTACTTTCCCTTTTAATTTTCATGGCAATTTTGGATCACACAGGACTCTCATCATAGCTCTATAAGTAAACTTCATCTATCCCACACTTACTCTATGTTACATATACTCACATCCTTCATCGTTATGGATGTGTGACCCAATACATTTAAAGAAGTCACTATTTTGTAATGTGTTAATAGTGGTGGTAACATATCATTCGTTATTATTACACCGGCCGCACACTGGATGCGTTTTCGTACGAAATTGAGTAGTACGTTGTGACGTAGCAACCTTTGTTCGTCACACCTCTTCGCGAAACCTCTGAAGAAATGAATTTATCGATCCCCGCACCAACGATCTGCACCAAAAATTGATTTCTAACCGCGTAGGTACCGCAAATACTCTATGGAACAAAATAATGTCTTTGGTCTACTGAGGATAGTTCACAGCGGTCGCGAACGGCGGGGACGATATTACAAAATGGCGCATTCGGAATCTGACACTTCAGCACGCGAGATGTGAACCTTTCTGTGAACCCTCGTGTTAATAGGTAAGCTCATTCCGAGAGACGCAATTTGAAGTGGCATAAAGATAACATGTGAAATTACATGATTGGTTGTTAATAATGTCTTTCGTCTTATTAGAGGGTTTTTCCACGGGAGCGCTTCGCGCCATGGCCAGGTGACGCAGCATGGAGTGAAAGGTGAATCCATTGCAACGCCTGGGGGGCAGCTGCAGAGGTGATGTTCCGGTAATCATCTGCATCGGCAGCCCAAAGCCTCGGGGCGGGGTTGTTCTCTGGACCCATAAGGGAGCAATCCTCCTTCAGATGCGAGGCCAGCAAAATAAAGACCACGACTTGCCTGGTATTCAAATTCTCTCTAATAATCAATTTCACATCACGCCTGGAGCGAGCTGCGTGTTATCTGACTCCGTAAATACAAGAACATGTGCATCAGGTCGAGCTGTTTTAGAAAAAAGGAACATTGCTAAGCACGTGCGGAAGCGGTGTTTGTGCCAGACTATTGTAGCTTCATTGTTTTAAATGTGATATAGTAATTTTGCCCAGATGTTCATTAATCTGCAGAATGTGATTACCACGCACCGACACCTGCGCTGCGTCACCGCCAGTAGTATAAAAGTATTTAGTTCCACTGTCTTTTCCCTCCTTGTATGACGCGGCCGCTAGCGCTGATGTCGAGGCATGGTAAATTAAATCTTCACCTCAATTTATTGTAAAAAAAAGGGTTTCAATGTGCAAAATTCCCAAAAATACTTCATAAAAAATTGTCACCTTCTGTGGCATTATTAATTTCTGTTTAAAATTCATTTGAATAAATTCCCCTTCATCTAAATAATGTTTCGTTGTATTACCCTAGTCATTGAACTGTTGCAACTTAAAATGAGTTAAAGTGAGAGACAGCTGAAGTGCAGCGTACACGACACCGGAAGTACCCTGAGTTTGAATTGTAGAAGTGGGGTGAGTCCGATTCTTCTCCGACTGAGCGAAGCTGGTGGCGACGAGGAGTTCTGTTGGGAGCAACAGAACTTCACATCGTAACGTATACGTACAAATACGCAAGTACATTCCTGACCTTCGAAGTAGTATTGAACATCGCACACTGTACACACGCACGTATATATGCGACGTCCGACACGATCCGGATTTGTACTTCGATTCTCCCCAGCATTTGTGAATCTATTAGATAGATAGTCATAAAATTTGTCATTATTTAAGTCTGCCATAATACGATGGAATTTACCAAATTCATCCCTTCTAGTATATTTTTCGTTCACCCATTTGGTTCTACGATGCCGACGACGCCGTAGCAGCCTATCAGTAAGAAGAGAGTTTTCCAGAAGACACAGATTATTCATTTGGCAAAACGTTATTGGAGAAATGCGAAAAGTAACTGATCGTGACCAACGCAAGACATGTGCGCGCTCAAAACGTACGAAAATAATCGTACGAATACGTACGTAATAATTCGTATCCAAAGTGCGGCCGGCCTTATGCGTCAACCTAATATTTTGCGATCTAAATTTATAGCAATGATTTAGATTTTATTAGTGACGTTTTGTTGTGGCTTTACATTTAAAAGCGTTTTCCGTCTCTGCAGCGACGACCCTGAAAATCATAAGCGTAGATAATTAGTTATAAACTTTATACACTTTGATACAAATCGATAATTATTGATAGTTGTAATCCGCTAATGGCTTTATAATTGTATTCAACAACATGATCTCCGCTCTGCAAAACATAATAATGTCGCAGAATTGTTTATAATTAAACATACGTCAAGAGATTATATTTCATTATTAGGTCGATGAACTGCTTCCGCACGAGATAGTCACGCTTCTCAATAAATAATGGTTCAAATTTAATTTCACGTGTTTTGCGTAATTATTGCGATTTGCGTAAAATTCACGCGTTTCCGAATATTTTTTGCCAAATGCGTAGATACTGAGTTTCATGGTCACCGCAAATAACTTAATTCACTTGACTTAGCGCTTGTTCAGACACAGCGGGAACCGTGCCGTTTCAGAATCGGATGAGATCCGTGCGGGCCTCATTTACCTAGGTTTGTATGTGATCGTTCAGACACACCCGTGCGGTTAGTCAACCGCTGCCCGCAACCCAACCGCTAGAAAATAGACCCGCACGGCGACCGCACGATCCTATTACTATGGAGCCTTACGAGAGCGTTCAGTCGCGTTGCGGGCACCGCACGGTTCCATGTCACAACAGGAGCACGCGTGGATTATATTCTCTTTTCTATGGTTATGGATCGCTTTGACACTGAATTTTTTATTGATGAAGTGGAGAAAAGACCTGTAATATGGGATCTTCAGTGTGAGGATTACTCAAATATGCCAAGAACCAAGCTTGGCAGGAGTTGGTGGAGATATTTGGAAATGGTGGAAAAAAAGAGTATTTTAGAGAAGTAGGTATTTATTCACCAAAAATGAACTGACAGAATGATATTTATGTGTCTTGCCATGGAGCACGGCCGTCGTTAACAAAGTAATGAGCGAATGTATCTCTGATATTCAAAGATGGAGAACGGCACCAGAACTGTCAAACTGACGTTTATTTTCGCGCGCACAAATCGCTTATTAATCGCGGCTGTGTGAACAGATGACACAAATCGCGTGTTTTGAAACGCGAATCTGAAACTGAACGGTTCCCGCTGTGTCTGAACAAGCGCTTACTCTCGATTAGTTAGGTACCTTTTATTTCATCTGTTATGGCTGGATATTCATTTTATATTATGTTTTAAATTCGAGGTATTCTGTGATTTGGTCGTGCTCTTTCAAGACGAGGCTGATAGGTAAGCTATGTGCAATATCTAGTAAACATTCATGTTTGTAATTTTTAACTTTAATATTACGGTCACTTTACTGAACGAATAAATCGCTCACTTTGGCGAACTTCCGTTAATTAGTTCAGTTGTTGCGAATTAAAGTTTTTCGGTGAACGCTGAACGATGAACGATGAACGATGAATTTCGATGGACAAATGACCGACCTCAAATCCTGTTGGATAAATGAGCGATTCCATGAACGATTGAAAACCAACAGTTCAATTGAGTGAATAGTTATAATTGAAAACAAATTAACAAAAATAATAGTGAGGAGAGGTAGTCATTCAAGGAGAGAAAAAATTACCACAACGAAAAATGTCAACAGATTTAAATTGAATTTAAGGCAGAGTTATTAATTACTGTGAGTCCCTACCTCAGTGATGTCTCGATATATTATACGATACACATGTACCACTAGTGATGGGCGAAACCGTTCTTTTAACTGGGTTTGTGAGAATTGCGTTCGATTATTGTGACTGAAATAATGGCTTCAATTTAATATTTGACTCTTTGGAAGTGGAAATTATTAGATGTGCGTCAAACGAACTGATTTATACCAACTTTTAAAATTATATTAGTACTTATTTTACACCTGATTCATCAAAAACCTTTAATTTAAAAAAAACTCCAGTTTGCAATGCGTAATGATAGAAATCTGTTTTACATCCATGTCACTTCGACATAAAATTATTTGTATGCCGTTCTCGCATAACTGTTGGGTGATGAGAAGTGATATTGCACCACAGTCCATGTAGACGTACAAACAAAGGATGAAATTTCTGCTTCCCGTCTAGGGTCTATGACAAGTGTTTAAAGACTCCCCTCACTCAACATGTCACATTTATCAGACCACTTGGTTCCCTACTACATTCCAAAGGTCTCATCTAAAAATGCAAGAGTCGTAAATATAAATTAATTAAGTAATTACAAGGACGTAAATAAATACGTCTCGTTTATTATTAAGGGCCAATCAGAATGTGTCAGAATTCTTGCAATCTCGGAGTAGGATACACCTAATTTAAAAGATTTGTCTCAAGACGGGAATCTCATAAAAATTTGATCCATGAATGCGGACCGCGTGGTTTGTAAAAAATAAAGACGTCTATACATCTTTATGTGATTCTGGTAGTGTCCCGGTTTAGCCGTTTCAGAATCGGGTCACACTCGATTGCGCAAAACGTCTGTCTGTCTGCGTCTGCACCACTTTTATTGAAGATCCAGACTTGTTGGATATTGTAATCTGCTGCAGACACCACGTCCCGGCGTGGGAGGAGGTATCTTCATTCAATCACACTGCCGACCAGGGATGGACTAGAGGAGAACTGTGGCAACTTTGAGCGTACAATAATGCTTAGGATCACCCGGATAAAAATGCGCACCCATTTTGCTAAAAAGTTGTTGTGACAAGTGAACTTCTGTCACTTGTCACAACACTATGGAAAAATCGGGATCTACAGTCTTCGGGAGGCGTCTGAAACATTCGGGAAACAGCTATAAAAACCTGGAAGCCACGAGAATCTTCTAGAAAAACTAGGAAAACCCAGAAATTACACCGTGCGCGGGAGTGTTGTAGCAATCAAGTCGCGTTTGACAGCAAAAACAAAAGCGTAGTCGGTCGTAGGCCGCAATGGCCGGAGTGGCCATTCTGAGCGATAACTCAGTAAAATAATATAGCGAAGTTCTTACTTGAGTAGGGAAATAAACCGGAGCGATTTATACAGGCGAAAACTGGATGGAATGTTCTAGTGAATGTTAGATAAAGTGTCCCAGCGATCATAAAGTGTTTTTTTTTTTTTTTTAAATAGACATGCGAACACGGAATATATTCTTACTATTTTCAAACTAAGCTACATATTTGTGCTATGAAAATAGGACTAACTTGCTAGTCTGGAGTGAGGTTCGAACCCGCGACCTTTGGATCACGAGGCGAGTGTCCTAACCACAAGACCAACAAGCCACTCTGATCTGCGATTTTTTACAATTTACGAGCGATAAATTACGAAATAGTTTAATTTAAAAAATAGTATTAATTTAAAAAAGTGTTAAGTGACTTTGTATATTAAATAATTAATTAAACAGTAATTGATAAATAGCTAATTAATTTCCAGCGTTTTTATAAATCCCTCCCGCAGCCGCAACACGTGACAGTATACTTCTTTTAGGTGCATAAGAGGTAAATTTAGGATAAAAAACACTGGATATGCAGCGGATGTTACCATAGAATATGTGTGGAATGGATGAAATTTAGATTTACTCGTAGTGCCCAATTCTGCTTACCATTTTGTTACAATATGTTATAATACCATCATGCACAAAATGTGTTATGGGCGTGTTTTGCCTGTGTTTTTTGCTAAACTAACAAAAATAAAATAAAAAAATCAATTCTTTAATACTTTCATAATATACATTCGTTTTGGATTTAATTTTACCGTGCCTGCCTCGCTAGGATACTCTGTGTTGAGACAAGACAAAGATCACAGTTATAAATTAATTAGATGCAAGTACTCAATATACTGGGGCTGCGGGAGGCAAATGAGACACTAGAAATTAATTGAAGTTTTATAAATTAAATTTATAAACTGGACACAAACTTAATTGGAGCACCGTTCTTTAATTCACACTAATTATCATTGCTGCACTTTTGTTCATTGCCAGGTCGTTCCGCTCGGTTTCGCACGTGAGTACCCGTTTTAGGCTTGTCTCTGGTAAATTCGCTTTTCTGTGGTCACTTCTATGTTGCTTCGTCAACAACTCTGGCCGCGCACGCGTTTGTCACGGCTTTTATGCGCAACTGTTGGTTCGCGAATGTTCGAAAAGTTTCTCCATATTTCTATTGATTATGGTTTCTTCGAGAATAATCCAATTGGTTGTAGATTCATGTGAACTGTTCGAAAGACTTCGATAATGAGTAGTTACTATTGTTTTAAGACTCTCGTGACGATACAAATTGGATTAAAAAAATGATGAATCGTGTAGTTTATTTGAAATCATGATCACCCTAATATAATATTAAAACTCATACAAACAAAGTCGTTACTTTGTTTGTATGAATGTCCCATCTCTCTAATCCAAATTTTAATTGTTTTTTCATTGTTTTTATATTTTTCGGATACTTACAATTTTAAACACTGTCCAACATTCTGTGCTATTCTGAAAATAGCAATATTGGATGTCAGATCTTTATCCCAATCTTGAGAGGTGTGTATAAC
>JADDOH010002239.1:0-97861 GCA_016648135.1 Agrypnia vestita
AATCATATACAGGGTTATTTGTAAAACATTAATAACCTCGCAGGACTATATTTCTGCCCTGATTATGAGCCGAAAATGTTCAAGCTATTATGACCTAATACCAATAGTTATGGTGATATGCGACATCAAATTTTGCATTTTTTTTCAACATTTATGACTTATTTTTTGTAAAACGTTGGACCATCATTACAGTAACTTATATCGAATATGACATATTCATTTCCTTTAATACCATTGGAAATATAATAAAATTCCAATAGGAAAACATTGCAATTGGAATTTTTTCAGGGTTTTTATCATTTTATTTAACTTGTATTGAAAGAAATGAATTTTTCGTAATCGATATAAGTTACTGTAATGATAGTTTTACAAAAATTAAGTAAGAAAAATTGAAAAAAAATGCAAACTTTGATGTCACATATATCCATAACTATTGATATTAGGTCATGAAAGCTTGAACATTTTCGACTCGTAATCAAGGCAGGAATATAGTCCTGTGAGGTAATTAATGTTTTACAAATAACCCTGTATATAATATATAACAAAAACCCCGTATATAATATATAATATATAACAAAAAAAAAAAATATATATATAAAGTTAAATTATAAAAGATAAACAGAATATCTGAAGATGGGCTGAACCAATGATTACATCGGAAAATAATTAAACAAAGAATAATGAAGACTACAGACACATTAAGCAGAAGAGCATCAGTGATATTAGCCAGAGCCCACATTGCTTTTGTCTTAACAGCAGGAGTCGCTTCATTCAGAACTCGTAATGCGGATTCTCCACAGTCACTGAGCAGACCAATGTCCTGAAATATTAGGATTGTATTATTAATAAAGTGATAAAATTCATTTGTCAATCAGCTGTGATATCTCATGGTTACAGGTCACAAAAATTAACTCACTGACCAAAGAAAAGGTAACTCACCTCTCTCCAATGTCGATACATGATGCACACAGAGAGAGCCCGCACAGCTGCTGCGCGAACCAGAGGCTCTTCATCGCCACTGGAACCAAGCAAGAGGGTAGCGCATAAAACCATCAAATTTTCCTACAAACCAGTGAATAAATTACTTTAAACAAGAAGTAACATATATGGAGATTGTGCTATTAATTTTTGCAATTTTGATAATTTATAATCTTTGATAACGCTTTACCGGTAATTTGACAAAAGCCCGTTCCCCGATGCTGCTTATACAATCACAGGCTTCGGCTCTTCCGGGACCATTTTTTTCTGATTGCAAGAGCTGGGTCAGTGGACCACGTAGCATTCGAGTCCAAAATATTACACATTCTTCCAATTTCAATGCTGGCGAATCTAATAAAAAAGCATTTATTAATAACTTAATTATTCTGTGGCAGATCAATAAGAAAACAAGTTGATAATAAAATATATAGTGTAATTTTCTTACCCAATTTCTGCATGGCGACTCCCATAGAACTAAGACACTTAGCAGCGTGCAAGCTAATGTCGGGAACCTCGTCTCGAAGAGATGAGCAGAGAACACAGGTCATGATGTCGAGAAAAGGAGCCAGAAATATTTCAAAATGCTGTAGAGCGATAGCAGATAATACTTGAAGGGACTCTTGTCGGATGGGAATCAGTGCGAGACAAGAACGCTATAAAAACAAAATTTATACAAATTTAAAAGTAAATGAAAATAATACAACAGACAATGCATACCAGCTCATTCGTCGAACACAAAACTCATCCCACAAAACTGGTTGAATTGCTGCCTCATTCACCATATTTTGTAAACTTAGCCCCCATGCAATTTATTTTTGTTTTCAAATATAAAACAATTGTTTGGCAGAAAGTGCTTCACATCAAACGAGGAAGTATCGCCAAAACAGCGGCCTATTATGCTGATTTTGCTGATATTTTTTGAATGGCTTAAAAAAATTGAATATTTCTGGAATAAATGTAACGAGCTGAAAGGATGTTGAGTAATAAATTTAAAAAATAATTTTAAAATGTGTTTTCTTCCCTAACGTGGGTACATATCATAGAGCCTTCGTTTACATATAGGGTTACGATATTTAAAAATAACTGTTATTATTTTATATATTGGATTAAGTTGTCAATTTTTTTTAATTGCTTAATGCATCAAAATAGCAATTGAAAAATTATGAATCAAGGCAACCGAAATAGGAATATGTAATACATATAATGAAAACACATATAAATAAAAAAAATATAAAAAAAAACACACATTAAAAAAACACATATAAAAAAAAAATAAAAAAAATAAAAAAATAATACATGTTCATGGTCTGCCTACATACTTACGAAAAAATGAAAATTTCTTACCTCCATAACACCATTTTTAAAAATCCAACCCAAATTTTTAAGACAAATTTCAATCAACCAGCTCAATGCCTCAAGTTTTTCAGCTGAAACTGAGATAGATTCCATCTCCAAACCTTCAATGTTAGCTATATTATCAGACATAGCATCAGATTCAATGCATTCTTCTTCATCAGAGCACTCGTCTGATTCATTTTCATCTGTGTAATTCTTATTGGTGCTTTCGGATTTTAATTTTGTTTGCAACTCTGTGGATTGATTCTGGTTGTGGAATAATGCAATGATTTCAGGAATTGGTGTGTCTACTGACAACACTCGTCCCATAACAATTAATGCTGCAACTTTTATAGCCCAGTCTAAAAGAAGAAATATGCATTAGGATACTTTTTTCTTATTAAATATTATAGTTAATTAAAATTATTCAATTTCTTTACTTTAATTTTTTTAACTCTGTAAAAATGTACATTAAGGCTGGAAATCCGTTTCGCAAACTATCAAATGTGTCAAATTGCATCGATAGACCATGCCCTTTCAAGATGTGAGCGAGGTGTCGTCTGAACGTAATATCGAATAAACATTGCGCTTACGTCACATATTTACGTATTCGTTGCTAAAACAGTACGGTTTTAATAGAAAGATAAATAAATAGGCGTCACTGCGGAACAACTATCTGTGTCAAAATGTTTAATTGTTTTAATATTTGTGAAATGTTTGTATATTACCTGAGTCGAATTATTATTTTCCGTAAAGAATTTAAGAAACATATTTTTACTGTACACATAACATACGTTCACTGTAGCACAGTATCATGTTGTCTAATGGATTATCTTGTAATTACATATTTCATTTAGATTTCAGTGCATGTTTTCAGCTGTAATGTTTGAAATACTTTTATATTGGTTTCATATAAACAATTCACTTGTTTGAAGCATTAAAATTATAAATATTAATGTCGCTAATGGTGTAATAGGTAAAGCAGTCTACCAGCAAAGATTTGAGTTCTAGGTTCGAGTCCTGGTTGTAGAAAACCAATACGCATCATTCTGTGACTTATCCAACTTGTTTCTTTTTCTTAGTTTGCTAGAGTAATTGATGTAAAATATTACCTTTGTTAATAAGCAGCCTCTTTACATTTTTAACTATTCCGATGAGTGAGGCTCCTCCAAGTTTATTGTACGGTGTAGCCTGTATGCAAGCTACAATGCACTTAAGTGCAGCCACTACCACTGGCACGCACCTCTCACTCGCCAACACTTCGCACAGCAAGATGTGTAAATTTTCCAAACTATGACCGAGCATGACAGAAAATGGAGTGAAGGCAGTCATAGCTCGTTTACTAGAAAATTAAAGGGAAATATATCATATTTAGAGTGTTTAGGTAGTTGTATTTCGATTGCATAAAATAATTGAATTATTTATTAATATGAAGAAATTTTAAAATCAAACGTGAATGCAAAACTTAATGAAAAATATGAACAATTTTATGACTTAGTCAGGGACATATGCTGTACGTACAAGCATGACTTAAATTTTGAAAGAAATCTAAATAAAATATATATCTCATAATATTTCTATCAAGATTATTTACATATTACTCAGATTATATCATAATGTTCTATATCGGAAAAATATTTGATTTTGATTTATTTTCCAAAATATATGTTTGCACAAAAGTTGTGCGTCAATGTATGCACCGCATGCGCCTGAATTGAGTAGTCTGAGTAAATGCCCTTTTAAATGAGATCACATCCTTATTAAGTATTTTAGCACGAAAACTGATGAAATATTTGGTGGAAAGAAAGGCATGACTATCAATTATGGTATGTAAAAAAAATAATATTCACACATTCTGAAAGTTTTTACATAACTCTTGATACAATTTATAAAACTCACCTACCTGTAGTTAGCTAAAACTATTTACTTATTTTATGTACGGCTTGTATTTGATTGCTCAGTATGGTTAGTGAATTCTGGTCATTCATTATTATATAATAATGACCAAATGACAGTTAATCAGAATACACCATTCAATTAATATACTGAGCATTTAATTAATACTCTTTATGTATTAGTATTCTTTTTCATAATAAATAAGAGCAACTGTTACGAGGAGACCAATATTTTTTTAATATTTAAATTGTTAAATTTACAACGCGAACATTAGTATTTTTTTTTTTAAATAGAGATGCGAACACGGAATTCGTGTCACATCAATATTCTTACTATTTTCAAATTAAGCTAAACGCTTGTGCTATGAAAATAGGATTAACTTGCTTGTCTGGAGTGAGATTCGAACCTGCGACCTTTGGATCACGAGGCGAGAGTCCTAACCACAAGACCAACAAGCTACTCAAATTATATTATTTCATTGAGCAAGAAACAATTGAGGCCTTATTTAGTGCTATTTCTAAATAATTTCAAGTTGATATTTCAACAATCTATTGGTTAATACAAAGTGTATTCTTGTTAATTATATAAAATTAAATTTGAAAAACTGGGCCAATTCCAACCACAGGGCATCCCAGACCTAATTCATCAAGATAACACTGAAGAGCTGATTACCTGGCTTCGGCCTGTGCCAGATAGGGCCTTGAGATTGTCAGCATTGACAACAATGCAGCCAGAGCGGCTGTCCTTCCAGCACCACTATGCTCCTTCCGCAAGCAGGCGGCCAGACCTGATGTGCCATCGGAAGACATGTCTTCAGGCAGCAGCGCCCACCAGTAGCCAAACATTTGATGCTTCTCTGATGTCTAAAATATAAAAAACGTAAGAAAAGTATTAAAACAAAATCCAATGTGATTTTAATGTTTGTTTTATCAAATGAAGCAAAAAAAAATTTAATAATTAACCAATTAGTTTTTCTATATTTTCAAGTTTTCCTAGATAAAATGCTAAGTTTTTCATTGCATAATATAATTTCCAGATTTATTTTCAAAAAATTCTTAAATTAAGAAAATATATATATATTTACTACCTACTATTAATTCTCTATGTAACAATGGCCGTCACTAACGCTACCAGATGGCTCAAATAATAATGAGGTATAATAATATTACATATCATGAAGTTTATACTTCATTTATACTTTTTTTAATACTTTTTTTTATTATACTTTTTTGCTTCTAATTTGCTGCAATAATGATGTTAATTTATACTTTTTTGCTTCTTATGAAGCAAAAAAAACATAATTCTCTATTTAATTGTTCATCACTGATGTTATCAAGACACAATGCTAATCTAGAAAGCATTGTTCTTACAGCCTTAACTAGCAGCCAAATGTATGTAAGAAAAGTAATATGACATTGAGTTACATTTTATATTCTAATTTGAGCAAGAGTAAAGTATTGTTGACTCCTAGTAATAATAAGATGAAATTATGGCAGGACACATTATGAACTACCATACCTATACATATTGTAGACATACACTTTGCAACTTCGTCTTATAGAAAAGACTTGCAAGGTATTTAATTTTAAAAAATAAATGACATATTTCTTTAAGCCATGTATTCACTAGGGGACAAATTGTCCCTCAACAGCACGCGCGGCATAGAGTCTACGTGACATTGCAACGTCGTGCACTGTTCCGCGACCTCGCGCACAACATAGCGCGGCATTTCTACGTGCCGTGGCAACGTTGCCACGCGCACGGTACCCGAGCGTACTCACTGCAACATTCCGCGGAGCGTCAGTACCACGTGGTATGTTTACAAGTGAATACGCATGCGCTGTATCTGTCAAGATGACAATGCGGGGAAACGAAATCGTTCTTGAACTCATCGAGCTGTATCGATCGAAGATCGCATAGAATGTCCGTCCTTCTTTCTCTTTGCAGTAAATAATTTCGCATTCTCCTCTTTTTTCTCCTCTTACTTTTCGATAAACTCATTAACATAAACAGATACGCGGCTATCATCATAACCTCATAGGGCGATATATTTCCGCGACGTCTGGAAAACAATAATTATTTGCAAAAAAGGACCTTGTTTTTAATAATATTCAATTTACTACAGTAAAACCTCGTTAATTTGAAATTGCGACCCAAAAAAACATTTCGAATTGCGCGGAACCCCGTTTTCGCCAAATGAGATACCGCAGCTGTCATCCATAACCTCATCGGATGACATTTCCGCGACAAGATATGCGAGTCCCGGTGTGTACACGTCAAATGACCGCGTCATTGTCCCCGAAACATGAGCGTAGATGTTGATGCGACATGTCGAGCGGAATGTTTCGCGATTTGTCCCCTAGTGAATACATGGCTTTATTTTCAATAACAAAGTAATAACATATACAGGGTATTTAATAGCTAGTAGCAAGAACTACGGGGATCCTTCGTCATTCAATTTTGAATAAAAAATAGTGTTTATACATTGGATGAAATGTCAACATGCAAGGAGATAAGCGACATCAAAGTTTTAATTTTTTTTAATATTTCTGACCTACTAGAGTATCATGAAAGGCATTTGTATTGAATACTAGCCGTAAGCCTGTGAAAAATCACTTAGTAATTGCATAGCCTGAGTTGCGCGCTGATTGACGTGTCACACTTGGCTCCACGCCTCATCAGCGGCTAATCAGTGTTGTTGTTATAATTTCAGCAAGTTACGAACGAATATTCGAAATTGCGAAAAAATCTTTTTGATAAAAGTCAAATAAAATGATACCGTCCGGATATTTTAAACTAATTTTTTTGTAATGTTTAATTAATTTTATTTGATTTATATCAAAACGAATGAATTTTTAATATTCAATATAAATACTGTCATGATAGTCTAATGTTTTACAAAAGATACGTAAGAAATATTAAATATATATATTATTAAATACATTTATGTTGCTCATCTCCTTAAAGCCTCTGGGGCCAGGCCGCAACCGTGCGCCCTAGCGCGACTTCCTCAGGGGCCAGGGCGCACCGGTGCGTCCAGAACGTAATTAATTATTTCTCAACGGCCGCATATCGAATTTGAAAAATGTGATTTTTTTCCCAGTAGAGAAATCCCGTGGTGACCTGTCGTTCCATTTTCAACCCAAAAACATCACGGATTATATTTTAAAACAACAATCAAAATAGAAGTGTTTCTGCCGTCAAAATCGTATAGAATTGTTGTAGATGTCGCCCCGATCGCGGGTTGCGCAATCGAAATTCGAATATTCCGTCGTCAAGGTCACGCGCAACGTGCGCGGGAAATACGATTAATTTTTTTCGATTTTCGATTTATTTGTACACGTATATGTTACAGCGAATTTGCATTTTTAGTGAGACTATACTTTCACTAGTAAAAATGTACTTTTCCCGGTCGGGCAGAGTGGGAGCAGTGAAAACATCTAAATCAACGAATTCTCAGATTCACTACACGTAATCCGTGAAAATACATTACTCAAAGCATAGACAATATATCGGTGAAACCATCAATTTGTACACGTAATTCTTAAAGCGTAGAAAGTATAAAGGCGGCACTACACTAGGCGATTTTTATTCATTTTGCGGTCCTATTTTAACTCCTAAATTAAAATAGGACAGCGGCACCGCAAAACGAATACGAATCGCGAAGTAAGGTGTCGGCTGAAAGATCGCGCACTCGGGTTTTTTATGATATCTGACGACTGCCGGAACAAAACGAGGTTATGTCACCATGTAAATATTGGGGGGTTAAGGGAAAATTTTTATTAATGAATATGTATTTTGTCAATTAAGTTTATTAAATATGTTTTTTTTATAACAATACAACAAAAGTTTATTTCTTACAAATATAGAAACATAAATAAACATACACCCGGTATTATTAATTTTAAATGAACCTTTAAAAGTGCGTCAAGTAACAAACACTCGATGCGAAAAATACAAAAATCAAAGAGATTCTAAGTCATCATTTACGTTTGAATTCATTCAGATTCTTCCGCATTTCCAATTTTCTATCTTTTTATCAAAAATGTGTCTAATGTCGTTTGCGTTTCTTGTTTGCGCACGTGTAAAGCACGTGTAAGCACGGGTGGTAGACGTACAACATAAAGTGCGCGGTTTTTAAGTTCGCAAACTTACTCGGCTCGACGTCGGTGACAGACGTGAAGCTTGCTCGCACCGTATCATTTTTATGAGTTTAATCGACTGTCTTTTGAATTATAAGATGATCAGAATTTCGTAAGTGTTCGCGATTAAAATTTTAA
This sequence comes from Agrypnia vestita, assembly GCA_016648135.1. Classification (NCBI taxonomy): domain Eukaryota; kingdom Metazoa; phylum Arthropoda; class Insecta; order Trichoptera; family Phryganeidae; genus Agrypnia; species Agrypnia vestita. Next base: position 8,490 of record JADDOH010002239.1, read on the forward strand.
AAATATATTACGTTTTAGTTACCTACTTAAACTAATCCAGTCCAGGAGTGTGACAGTTCGAGAAACTGAACTATCGCCACAGAATAGAGAATATGCTATCGCTCAAAGGATAAAAATTAGAAATACTGTCGCTTTGTGATGACTTTGGACTAGACTAGTGTAGAATGAGACACAAAACGCAAAATAAATTTTGAAAAACAAGGTACATGTGCCATTAGAATCTTGTTATAAAATCATATAATGAAGAATTGGTGCAGATGAAACTTTCAACACTTCAAAATGAATATTTTAATAATATCCGTTACCTACATAATGTTGATTTGCACAGAAGAAATTAATAATGCAGTAAGAACCTTGTTCACGCAATGACTTATTAAATTGTTATTCAAGGCCCGGTTGTTTCAATTTGGATAAATAAAAGTTCGTTTAAAAGCATAGATTTTTACGGAAACGGATTTCAGACTTGTCAAATTTAATTTTTGACAGTTAGGAAACCAATAAATTTGAACCAGTGAAAAACTCTTTGAATATGATAAGAATGACCTTGAATATACTTTCTCTAAAATGTCAGTGAATGATGGACTCACTAGAAAATCAGATTCACTGTAACATATACACAAATATATACGATATGTTTTGCGATATTTGTCAGTTTTTGTTGGTTTATGATTCAATTGAATACTAACAGTGATTTATTAACAAAAATACACGCAATTTTGTTGCGTTTATTTGAAATATGTGTGTGTGTGAAAGTGTATCATATTTATGTGTTATGAGTGCGATGTCCCGTCGTGTGCCGTGCCGTGTAACAAAATATACCACACAGAAGAATATTATTAGGTAGGCATCAAATAATAATAGTAGTGTTGTCTCTAATAAACAAATAAAAAATAATTATTATTTTTCGGAAAATGTTGCGTTGGCAACTTTATCGGAATTCAAAAAAACAATTTTTTTTTTCGATTAAATGATAAAAAATGATTGCATTTCGACACTTACGATAAAATAATATGAATGTGTGTGTTTTTTTTAATATAAGCATGTTTTCATGGTTTTTTCGTAAAAATAAAAATCACAAAAAAAACGAAAATCTCTGGTCTTGACCTATATTTTGAGTGTAATTTTTAAGGCCCTCAACAAGTTAACTATTGACGTTTCACCGAAAATGTAAAAAAAAATTCTATTCAAAATTTAATGAAGAGACTCCCCCAAGTATATGTTACTATCTACGAGACACCCTGTAATACTACCTACATTTTCAATCATAATATTTTTACTCACTCTGATAATAACCGATAGAAGATTTAACGCTGCCAACCTCGTGTTGGCTTGCAGTGCCTTCAGTTTAGCTTGATGGTTGCTTTCAGAGTCTGACATGTCTGACTCACTGGTGATTGTCCATTGTGGAAGTGGTATGGAATCTGTTTGAGAAACATTGGCAGCTTCCAAGTCCACGGTATTTTCTGGAGTATAGTTATGTCTCCAATTTTTAACTGGTTTTGCATTCTTATTCTGCCTCAATTTCATTAGCTGAAATGATCATTAAGAAATATGAAAAGATATTTCACCTGGTAATAATGTGGCATTGCAATCTAATGATCAAAAGTATTCATGCATATTTCAAGTAAGTCATTTTAATAATATTACAGAAGACTTGATTATCCGAGAATGGAGCGAAAAAATGATCTGGATAAAAAAACTTGAAAAGGTGGCATTCATTTGTTGCTCAATAGCACTGATGCAAAATTTACTCACAACTCTAAATTATTAAAATGGTGAAAAGAAATACACATAATCACACACAGTTACATGACACGAAAATATAATATAAAGCATATAAAACAAGAAATTAAACAATTAAACATATCGAAAATACACCACTTAATGTATTTACTTTAACAATTAGACTCACGGCACTGTCTTCCGCTTATGTGAAAATAGATACGCTTTTAATAGAACTATTTAAAAAAATAATGGTTATTTTCAAAGGGGTTTTATTTTTTAATATGAAGTAAAAGAGCATTATAAAATTTAAAACCTAAATTTGAAGAGTGACGCTGCATGCTTGCGGAATTACATTTAGGAATAAAAATTTGGCCTAATCAAATTTGTTTGGTTGTTATCTATACATATATGAAAAAATGCGTTTCAGCTAAATGTGCTATCTAATTTCAAAACAACAAATTCGTCATACAGTTGCTGTGTTAGGATCTTTTGATTAACTTTATAATTAAATTATGTGCAGTTTTAACGAGCTTCATTTTGGTTTTATAAGGTGCACCCGATGCTATGATCCCATATTCTATTACTGATTTATTTTAAAAATATAATAAGGTCACAAATCGCTCTTTGAAGGCGGATTGCTTAATTAATGGTACAAGTATAATAAGTACACTACGAGAAACAGATTTGATTAATTAAAATAAGTTAATAATATTGTTTTTTCTAACTATGTATATTGCAATTAAGTTTAACTGCTTTAGGAACCATAATGTTTAGTGACTTTTACCTTTCCACCTTTGCGCCTAGGTCCTGCGTGTAACTCAGCAACAGTCTGTTGCGAGGGCATCACCTTTTGAAGGATCACAGATTCACAACCATCGAGTCCATACAGCATCCAATATCTACAGGCTCCAATGATCTCGCCAAGATTCCTTTCCACTTCGCTACTGCTTGAGTAAATTTGAATCAATATATTACAAGCACAGGTCAAAATCTAAAACATTCAAAAAATTAAGTACACTTATCATTTGCATTAAAAAAATAACATTACAATGCTTTTTATTACAAAAAAGAATATTTGAATAAATTAATAGCTGAGTGTAAAGTTAACGCATTTGGATTAAAAAATCTTTAATCAATTAGCATTGATATCTTCAATTAGTTTTTATCATAATTTATTGTAATTATCAAATAAAAAATAACATGATTATCTTCGAAAAAAACGTATTTTTCTGAAATATCGCTGCAATCTAACTGAAGATGAGGGCGATATCACTCATACAGGTGAACAAATGAAAATAATTAAATTAATAATAGGATGAAGATAGTCTTATGACCCGAAAACGGTACCAAATTGGACCACAAATAATTAATTAGAATTATTATAAAGAGTTTGGATTGGAGTTGTTTAGGAGGTAATCTCCAAAACCACTCATCCAATTTCAAAAATTATTTCACCAATATTTTGAATGGACTTTCAGGGCTTTTCGTGGTGACCTATTTTACAACTTAATGGACAAAAAAATGGTCTAGCAATGTGTTTTTTAATTAATAAATTTGCTTATCGTCAGGGATATTTTATGTAGATAAAAATTGCCATTCACACAACATCGTTTGGACGAGTAGTTTAGATTATATTTATTTTTCACTGATACTCTTAGTCTCAAACTGAATTCCACGTGGGCGAAGCTGTGGGCACAGCTAGTATTATATAAAATAAGTACTAATATTATCTTGTAAATTTAAAGAAGTCAGTTTATTTCACATACATCTACTAACTTCATCCAAAGTATCTAAATATTAAGTTAAAGTCAATATTTCTGCATTATTGACAGAAATATTGACTTTTGACAGACCTCTTGACATTTCTCATAGAAACATTACACAAAAAAAAAATTTAGAATTATGCGGAAACCTGATAATTCAAAATTCAAGGCACAAAAAAAATTACGATGCAATTGCAAAATTTGCCAAAAATCGAAAAATCATGAAAAAAGCCTTTAATTTTGTGAAAAATGTCTGCATTTTTGCGTATTTCAAGAAATCATTTCGAAAATAGAATACTTATTGTGCTAATACAAAGATTGCCACATTTATATTAGGTCCTTACATATGAAATTGGCGTTTAGTATGGGAGGAACATAAAGACGATTTTTTTTTATTATAATATATTTATTTAATCAAAGTATGTACCATTGCTATCTATGCACTTTTGCCATCTCATAGGTAGTTCATCGATCCCTTTACTAAAAAAACCATTCGGACGGGAATCAATAAAATCTTTGAAGGCGGTTTGGACTGCCCCATCGGAGTTGAATTTTTTCCTTTGCAAGAAGTTATCCAAATTTCGAAAAAAATGGTAATCTGTTGGGGAAAGGTCCGGAGAGTACGGTGGATGTCTTAGACATTCCAATTGAAGCTCCTCTAATTTGGTAGCCGTCTGTTGTGCAGTGTGTGGTCCAGCGTTATCATGAAGCAGCAGTGGCCTAGAGCGATTAACCAGCCTCGGTTGTTTAGCAGCTAGCTTTTCCATCATGGTTTGCAGTTGCTGACAATAGACATCTGCCGTAATCGTCTGGCCAGATTTAAGAAAGCTGTAGTGAACGACACCAGCACTAGTCCACCAAACGCTCACAAGTAACTTTTTGGAGTCAATTTTCGCTTGGGGCATGGTGAGGTACCCACCTTTCAAGCTTTTTCACCTTACCAATTTGCTTCAAGTGGATTAAAACAGTTTTATCACTACACCGTAGCCTGCAGCTAACTCGGATGTGGTTTGCGATGGATCCGCTTCCACAATAGCCTTCAATTCTTCATTATCAACTTTGGTCTCCGGCCGTCCACGGGGCTTGTTCTGCAGGTCGAAATTTCCAGAACGAAAACGTTGGGACCAAAAACGCACTGTGTTTTCTTTTGCGGCACCGTCGCCATACACATCATTAATCCTTCGAGCCGTTTCTGCAGCACTGGTGCCACGGTGGAACTCGTACTCGTAAATAACGCGATATTTCAAGTTTTTCATTTTGTAAACTGAGTGGCGCAAAGAAAAAAACAATTGAGGAAAAAACAAATGAATTATAATTTTCAAAACACAAATACATGAGTAAATAGCTGTATAAATTTGGATTTGGAATTCCTAACAAAAGAGAAGATATTTGAGATCAAATTTGCCAGTACGGCAAAACGTCAATTTCATATGTAAGGACCTAATATTACTAAAGTACCCCATTATTGACTTTTTGCGAAAAATTCTAAATATTTTGTCAAATTAAATAAAATCGAATTATGTGTTGAGGGGCACAAGGGGCTTAATATTATTTTGAATTACGTATTACTGGGGTTTTCGAATTATTGGGGTTAATCTACTATAAAATTAATAATTTGGGACTTATGTGAGTTTGAAAAATTTTGAATTTTGGATTATCAGATCTCTTCTATTGAAACGAAATTAATTTGTAAGATTTGCATTCATATTTATTTTATTCACATACTTGAATAAGCCCACAGAGGTAATTAAAATAAATTTAATACACAATTGTTCAACTGCAGACGCTAGAAATTAAGAATATTTAGACCCAGCAAATCATTGTCTGTCATGTAAGTATGGAGTAATAACATAATTATTAAGTAAAGAGAATAAAGAATATTTGGAATGCTATATGCATTCAATCAATTGCCTTCCTCAACATAGATTTTTTAAGAGAGAGACATAAAAAGTTAGGACCTGTTTAAATTATACATAAATAAATAAAAATCATTTTAAAATATTTTTAAAAAAGGTTAATATTTTATAAAATGTTTTCGTAGAAGGCAATAATTTAGTATTTTAAGTTTAGTTAAACATATAAGATTTAATAAACAAAATTCGCTTTGTATAAAACACCGAAGCCATATTTTATAATTATCCAATAAATTTGAAATAATTGTTCTATGGTTAAACGTAAAAAAATATAAAAGATAAACATACAAATTAGTTATTTTAAATTGTATGAATTTATATTGTTAGATTTATAGATTAGATTTGTAGGTTATTAGTTTAGAAATAATGTAAAAAATGAAAAAAATATAAATATTGTATTATATCGGGTAGCGTTTAATTAATACTGAAAAATGTAAGTTAGAATGCATCCTTAAATAAATGTATCACAGTAAAACCTCGTTATTGCAAAATCCAAGGGACAGAAAAATAAAATTTCGTTATAAAAAATTCCCATATATAACAAAATTTTTTTTCCTAGTATGTATATTTGGCGTCATAGAAAAAAAAGTACCGACCTTAAAAAAGGTCGCAAATGGTTTTGAATGAGACTCCATTGTCAATTCATATAGATGCTAACATAATAAGGCATTCAGAAAATAAAGAAAGTTATTTAAAACTAATAATGTCCCTGAGGAATCTGACACTTTTAAAATGAGTAGTCACATAAATTTCGTACCTTGCCGCAACTTATCGTGTGCAGTAGAATATGGGTCTCTTAAAAATATAATTTATTTTCCCTTATTTAGTTTTGTATTTATTTTAACTCCACTATTTGACTCAAAATATGTATGTATCTCGCATGATAATTTGAATCGACGCAATAACGCATGTTAGTGAGAAAATGCCGCGAAATCCCCGCGCCGGTACTTCTGGTTCTGGCCTTCGAAAATGGCATACGTACGTAAATAATCCAATCAATGTAAACGTTCAGTTATAACCCAAAGAGCGATGAAAGTTGATGATAATAGTGAAAACGAAAAAAGATTTTTTCTAATAATATTGCGTAATAAATGGTCGTAGAGGCGTTCAAAGCGGCCAACTGGAACTCCGCAGGCGACACAGTTGCGGTGCGGTCGCGCCCCGCCGACAGCGCGGGCGGTGACGAGGTTTTCGCTATTTAGTTTACCCCTATGTTAGCGCAAGAAACAATGCGCAATATTATTATTTTGTTTTAACAAACTTTTTTTCGTTATAAATAATAAGATATTTCGATACGTGTATAATTTGTATGAAATTTTTTGTAATATATTTACGTGATCGGCAATAAAACTAATGTCCCAACTGGACTTCGCGGTGATTATGGTAAACTGCTTTGAAGGGGCCTATTAAGATTTATGATCTCAAGGAGAAATTTTAAAGACCTCAATTTAAAAACACCAAAAATACAAAGATTGCAGGAGTCGCCGCGCGCGCGTCAGAGTTTTATTGCTTTTTACGACGGGTCGCCGTAAAACTATCCCCTGTCGCCTTTCGCTCCAGGCCCAGAAAAACAGAAGACTCGCATAACCTACTAAATAATTACGGAGGTATTGCAGTCGTAGCAACTCAAGGCTTGAAGCTAACCAAATAACACTGGGGAAGTATGCCACCTTTGAATGTCTTGGCTGCCAAATATCATCTGGTAGCTCCACCTGTTTCTTTGTCACCATATACCGGCCCGGCTCAAAGCAGCTGACTGACACATTTTTCTGTGAGTTATCAACTCTTTTAGAAACAACAGCCTCATATACTAATTTATTCATCACAGGGGATCTAAATATACGTCTGGAAAAGGCACTCAATACATCAAGCAACCGGTTTAAAGATTTACTTAACTCCTTTGGCTTAACGCAAAGAGTGTCGCAACCAACTCATGATGCTGGAGGGCTTCTTGACGTCTTTATATCCAGAACGGAAAACGAAGAACAACCTCCGGAAGTTATCGATATCGGTCTTTCCGGTCATCGATTAATTAGAACTAAAATAAATACAAACCGACAACCACCACAATATCACACAGTCAAATCTAAAAACTGGAGAAAATTCGACATCGAAAAATTTATATCCGAGCTCAAAACGACAAATCTCTTCAAACCATCACAGAATTCATCCCCTCAGGAACTTATTAACTTATATAATCTAGTTTTATCGCAACTTTTAAATAAGCATGCCCCGGAGGTCACCAAAAAACGCCGTTTGCGAACTTCCGATCAATGGTTCGACGAAGCATGCAGAACAAAGAAAAGGAAAATGCGTCAACTAGAACGAGCATACAAGCAACCTCATCCCAATGCTCAAAGAATACAATGGATTGCTGCACAAATAGAATATCGAGAGGAAGTAAAATTCAAAAAGAGAACTTACTGGACCACAAAAATTGCTGCTGAGAGTGGAAACCCTCAACAAATATGAAATTCACTGAGCACCGTTTTAGGAAAACCGCAAGCATACAAAACTCCTTCTATAAATATCACCCCAAGCAAAATGTCAGACTTCTTCGAAGATAAGATAAACAAAATTAGGCTTTCAACATTATCTAGTACAGAACCATCATTCTTACCAGGTGACACTATATTTGACACTCTGTCAGACACTAATATTGCAGAAATTATACGTATTACGAGAATCTCTCCAACCAAACATTGTGCCCTGGACCCCATACCAACTTGGCTTTTCAAATCCTGCATACAAGAACTAGCACCTTTTCTTTGTAAACTTTACAACATGTCGTTAGGCACTGGAGAAGTTCCCGACTTTCTGAAAAGTGCAATAGTGACTCCAATTTTAAAAAAACCTACGCTAGATGCAGAAGACCTCAATAATTACAGACCTATATCCAATTTACCACTTATCGCTAAACTGCTTGAAAAAATTGTGTCTTCGCGGCTGAATGCATATATGGACGCACACAATTTATTTAGTAAATTTCAATCAGCCTACAGAAAACACCACTCTACAGAAACCGGACTCCTTAAAATTTTATCTGACATCATACTCGCAATAGATACGGGCAAATTAGTACTCGTCTCTCTTCTTGACATGAGTGCCGCTTTTGACACAATTGACCATGACTTCTTGCTGAGAAGAATGGAAGTATCTTACGGTCTACGCGGTACAGCGCTTAAATGGTTCCAATCCTATCTCTCGAACCGTTTCCAAACGGTAGTTATTGATAACATTGAATCAGCACCGGTTTGTATGAAGTCAGGTGTTCCACAAGGATCGGTATTAGGTCCTTTACTTTTCATCATGTACACAAAAGATTTATTTGATATCATTACCACACACGGACTTCTAGCTCACTGTTATGCTGATGACTGGCAACTATACTTCCATTGTTCTCCAAACGATACAAACATACTAAAACAATCTATCATTCAGTGCATAAATGACGTAAACCTTTGGATGTCCTCGAATAAACTGAAACTTAACCCGACCAAAACTGAGTTCCTTTGGACAGCTACCCGAAGACGCCAACACCTGTTGGAAAAACTCCCACTCTCTATTTCAAATATTGACATAATTCCTAAAACTAATGTCAAACTACTTGGAGTCTACTTGGATTCAAGCATGTCTCTTAGTAAACAAATTAATAGCACAACCAGCTCTGCATTCTATCATTTACGCCGCATTAAATCTATTCGCAAAAGCATCCCAACAGAAGCAACAAAATCACTAATAAATGCATACGTTATCTCTCGCTTAGACTACTGTAATGGTATCTACGCTCATCTCCCGAAACAGGAAATAAACAAATTACAATCTGTATTTAATGCCGCCGCAAGACTTATTACCGGCGTTTCAAAGTTTGCGCACATCTCAAACCATCTTCAAAACCTTCACTGGCTTAGATGTCCAGAGAGGATTGAATATAAGCTTTGCCTTACAATATTTAAGGCTATTCACAACATGGCCCCTCAATACATAACCGACTTCTGCATTCCATTCTCCGCAAATAATAGACAACTAACACTTCGCTCAGCATCAACATCTAATACAAATAGGTTAGCTGAAGTAAATCGCGTCCACAAAACTAATTTCGGTGATCGTGCTTTCGCGGTGGCTGGACCAAAGTTATGGAACAAACTACCTAACAAACTGAGACAAACTGACAGCTTACCACTGTTCAAAAAACAACTTAAGACGCATTTATTTAGACAATCCTATAAAAACCTATAAAATCTAACCACAACAACGCTAGCTAATGTTTTCCACTCATATTGTGCACTCCGCGAAAACAAATAATTCTTTCAGGGACTCACAAACTATTATAGTACTCAATTTTAATTCCACTTCTTGTATGCCACCTAGTGAATAAGTAATAGTAAATAAGTTTTTTCTTTTCTAGCAGTAAGTTGTCTTGTAAGATAATAATTTCTCTGTGTAAAGCGCCATTGAGGTGAGTATTTCGCGAAAACGGCGCTATACAAATTATCCAATTATTATTATTATTATTATGACAACCAATAATATTTTCATCTTGACAAAAAATTCGTTATATATTTACGTAAATATATGGACGTGTTTTCGCACGGAACTTAAATTATTTTGTTATACATTTTAACGAAATTTAGCTATATAAGTGCATTTTTGTATGAAAAATTGATTTTAGGGGATTAATTTCGAAAAAAAAATCGATATATGTCATTTTTCGGTAAAACGGGATTCGTTATAATGAGGTTCTACTGAATATAAATGCAATACAATTTTTTTGTATACTTATTATAATAAATATTTTGTTTTAGGATATTGTAAAAATATTATTATCCTGAGAATAGGAAGGCTATTAACAATAAAGGAATATTAACAATCTTCAAAAAAATCTCACCTGACAAAAATTCACCTCATCTTGGGTTTTGTGTTTTTTTCTATAGAGGTAGAAATTGGCAACTCTGATGCATCTCTCAAGATGATCATCTGTTAGGACTTCTACATTAAGAGCTTGAGAACTTTCACAGCACCGAGTTAAAGCTTGCAAACATTTCAATGCTCCGAGCTCGATGTAATATGGATTTTCAGAACTTAATTTAAAAAATCTATCATCTACTGTCTCATCTTCTTTGAGAATTCGAAATAATGTGCCATTTTTACCAACGAGATCTTCAGTGAGCTGAAATATTAAAACTGTGTGAATACTAATGGTGGGTGAACTATATTATGATTGCTTCAAAAACACACTATGCAGTGCGTGGTTTTACCATTGCCAGTTTCAAAAAATAACAAAATCGTATGAAAAATATATATATTACATAAAAATATGTAAATTATTCAACAATTGTCAGTTTTAAAAAATAACAAAATCGTATGAAAAGCAGAAGGCAATGGGTGATAGCCAATTACAGACACTGGTGGCCGCGCAGCGGGCACTATCGGCGGTAAGACAGCCCTGTGCTTGGCCTAGCCTAGTTATCACCAATTGCTTAGCTGCTAGTATATAATATAATAATGTAAAAGGTGTAACTGTCATAAAGCTGTAAAACTACTTTGCAATTATAATTTTAGAATAAGTAAAGTTAAATAAGTTATCAGATTTTGACGAGTGTTCAAAGTTTTCAATGTAATGCTAACTGATAGTCCGTCAAATTACAAAAAATCTATTACCAATTATCGGCGCAACCAGATAATGGTTAGTGTGTCACCGGTTAAAATACCATCACTATCTTTTACCTTCTTGGATGTTATTATTGTGACTAAATTGCTGGTCAAAACCAAGTTGTGAGTTTGAAAGTCACTCAAAGATCAAAGCACTCTGTTACGTCGAGAAAAATTTAATAAAGACATAGATGTCATTACATTATGCTCACAATGTATTCACAGGCGTATCAGGAATGTTTAGTACTTTGACCATTGTCAAGAATAGAGTAGTTTAGTCGTACATATTATAAAGCATATTACTAAAAAATATAATTCCAAAAGCTTTCTCCAGGTACATATCAGATAACTATCGGATACTACAACTTTGTAAGTGAAAATCATGAGTCATATTACTAAAAAATATAATTCCAAATGCTTTCTCCAGGTACATATCAGATAACTATCGGATACTACAACTTTGTAAGTGAAAATCATGAGTCAAAATAACAACTTTCCACTGGCAACTAGTTGGCTTCTACTCTATCCTCAGCAGATAGTATGAGAATAGTCAAGTTAGTCCTGTGTCCACTTCCAAAGTCTAGTAGTGATGCAATGAGTAAATAAATTGCCATTACCTGAGTTACACATTGTGAATTTGTCTTGAGAATCATGTATAATGTCTTCAGGATGTCTTCCAATACCATATGATTACATTCAGACAATGCTTTCATGAGCCAGTTGCATAGAGAAACTGTCTCCCGCAGAGGTAATTGGTGACTTTTTAGTAAACGGCACATCAGTTTACAACTCTTTGCCACTAAAAATGATTCCGATGGAGGAATAACGTAGCATATTGTATTCAGCAACGAAAACACAGCCTGTATTAAAATAATGTATACGATGAGTATTGTGTGCCAATTTAAAAATCAACCAGTACGAAATTTTTTGGTATTCTGCGTTGGCGCATTATTATTATAACATTCAATTATTCTCTCTTTAAAAATAATTTCAAAAACTTTAAAAATTTAACCAAAAATATTATGTCAAAATATATTTTACCCACATTAAGATCCGTTATAACATACTGCTTATAATCCAATGCATTTAAATCATCCAATACGGCATTTAGTTTACTTTTGTCATTACATTTTCCTTCTACGGATAGTAAATGCAAAATATGAGCCAAAGAATTCAACCGACTACGAACATCGGCCATCTTTCAACAGAAACAGATGTCAATTGTCAATTGTCAATTGTCAATTTTTAGATGTCATAGAAAATGACAGATGTCGAAAATCTGTAGATTTTTATATATAGGTAGGTACCATAATAGGTACCAATAGGTACTACGGATTATGTAGGGAAGACCTTAAGGGAAGACATAGATAAAAGGAATATAGGATTTTTCTAAAAATTTATTTTTGATATAATAATAATTTCGGATCTCGCAGCTATCAATCAATCACTCCTTGTCTTATTTGCATCACTCACATGTAATAATCAACACTTATCATATTACAACTTGCAAATGTTCAGATATTTTTATTTAAGGAAGGGTCATTTGATTACAGGAACGAATGGATAGGGAGAGGATGGTAAGAAAAATATACGACGTTTGTATCGATGGTACCAAAACTAGATGTCCATGAAAGATAGGCCGTGTTCAAGTCTTTCATGATCGTCTTCATCTCCGGTTCACCATTGTAAGGCATGAAGCATCACAATCGACGAGAAGATATATGAATGGGGATGAGGACAGAATTTTGTGCTAGAAAAAAAAAATTAGACACTTTCCCTTTTTTCCTTGCAAATCATTATCAAACTATCAATAATAATGTAAATCCAAGTAATTCAGATATTCTGCACTCTTATACCATTATATTGGTGCTTTTATCAATAGATACTTTTTTAGTATAAAGCCATGTATTCACTAGGGGACAAATTATCTCTCAACATCACGCGCGGCATAGAGTCTACGTGACGTTGCAACGTCGTGCACTGTTTCGCGAGGTCGCGCACAACATAGCGGGGCATTCCTACGTGCCGCGGAAACGTTGCCATGCGCACGGTACTCGAGCGAGCTCACGGGGACATCGGGCTGCTCGTCAGTATCACGTGGTATGTTTACAAGTGAATGCGCATCCGTTGTATCTGTCAACTGACATTTGTGGGGAAACGAAATTATCTTATCGAAATAAACTCATCGCCGTACAATTTTGTGGGACAATTCACACCGTGAATATAAAAATAAAATGATGTCAGGGCCAACAGCGTTCCTTAATATTGTCTTGCTTGGCTATGGAAGGCCCGATTATTTGTAATAAATTGTCAAAATCAGTTGTTGTCATTCGAGTGAAATTGACAAAGGATCCGTCAGACATTCGAAGATCGAATATCCATCCTTCTTTCTCTTTGCAGTAAATAATTTCGCACCTACCACCTTTTTCTCCTCTTACGTTTCGATAAACTCGTTAAAATAAATAGATACGCAGCTGTCATCCTAACCTCATCGGGCGGCAAGTGTAAATAGATACGCAGCTGTCAACATAACCTCATCGGGCGATAAGTGATAGGCGAGTCCCGGTGTGTACACGTCAAATGACCGCGTCATTGTCCCTGAAACATGAGCGTAGATGTTGATGCGACATGCTGCGCGGAATGTTTCGCGATTTGTCCCCTAGTGAATACATGGCTTAAATTTCTTTGGTCTACAGTTCCGTTAAATAAACTAATAAGAAATACTAATAACAGTATTTTCCAATTTATAAATTTGACGTCATTTTATATAGGTGTTTGACGGTGGCTTTTTAAATCGGCACAGTTTTTATTGAGCATTGCGCATGTGCGAAATCAACAATCATAGTAAAGAGCGGGAGACGTATTTATTTCCAATTGGGTTATTCATAATGTTTTACATTATTTTATTTAGTTAATTTTCTTTATGAGTGTAAAAGCAAAGGCAGCATTATCCAAAACATAAAAAAAAAATTAATGCAGTCACCGAGGATTTCTAATTTAAAATGTACTGAATTCTCTAGATTTTATGTATCCATCCCTTCCAAAATCATGTTTTCTAAAAATTAATGGACTATGTTTCCTATAAAATCTTGAATTCAGTATATTATAAATTAGTAATCCTCGATTACTGCATTCAAATTTTTGTGAATATTGCTTCCTTTGCTTTTATACTCCGCATATTATGTATTGACATTGCACATGGAAACTTTACTTTTATTATTACTATTAAAGGTACGGTTGCCGGCAAACTTCTTGAAATTTTTTGACGCAGTGGGAGAATGCGCAGAAGACAAAATTTGGGTCTCGTTGGTGGAATGGTACATGCGCAAACTTCCCCCCACTACGCCGAAAATTTTTAAGATGTTTGCCGGCTACTGTACCTACCTACACAAATAAGCATGTATTTTATTTTGTAGGTAGGTACAGTATAATATATACCGGAATAACATCCTTGTTATTCTGAGAATAGGATACTGTTATCATTATAAAAATAACGATATTTTCTGGATTAGTTAGTTATCTTTTAAATAAGGCTGACGTTTCAGTAGCCTAACTGTTTACGTGTTATATTTAATTTGTACCTATAATTTTATTTTTTAAATTATTTCTTTACCGAAATTGGACATGGTTTATCATTACGTACATTAGTTTTTAATGGATGTTTTTAATATTCGTCACGATTTTTATACCACGATGTAATTAAAAAAAAGTTTTTCTTTAAGGCGATCGTCTAGCAGAATGAGTAAATTTCACAATTTTTTCTCATATCTTCTCTTGCGTTTTTTATTACATTTTTGTATTAAAATATCACATTTTAAAATTTATTCATCAGGTTACATATATTTTAAATACGAATATCTTATTAAAATGTCATAAACTAAATTAAATAATTGATTAATAAATTACCAAACCTTCGATGTTTTAAAAATGAAGAAAATTGCTCCACTTTGTGGGCCTTTTATGACTGAACGGCGTGTGAGAAGTCTTTTTTATTCAATAATATTACAAAGTTAACGATTATCTTAAATTTATTACAATTATAGAAAAATCTGTAAATACGTTTACATGCAATTTATGTTTTAAAAAATACTGTTTTTTAAAAATATTTTATTTTTTTGTGGGTCTTTTTCAACTCTTTTTACATGGTTGGCAACTTTTTTTACTTCAATAGTCAAAAGAATAGATACTATAATTTTACAATAAAAACAAAAAAAAATCAAAATCTTTGTCGATATTCCTGATTTTAGATATTTAATCAAGACGCAACGTATTTATGACACAACACGCAGTGCCTTGATTAAATAGCTAAAATCTGAAATCGAGAATAATTTTTTGATTTTTTTTGTATTAATTTTAAAATAAAAATGTCCATTCCTTTAATTTATTAAAGAAAAAAAGTTATAAACTATTTTAAAAGGATCGAAAAAAACTCACAAAAAATAAAAATAATTTATAAAACAGTATTTTTTAAAACATAAATTGCATGTAAACGTATTAACAGATTTTCTATAATTGTAATAAATTTAAGATAATCGTTAACTTTGTAATATTATTGAATAAAAAAGACTTCTCACACGCCGTTCAGTCATAAAAGGCCCACAAAGTGGAGCAATTTTCTTCATTTTTAAAACATCGAAGGTTTGGTAATTTATTAATCAATTATTTAATTTAGTTTATGACATTTTAATAAGATATTCGTATTTAAAATATATGTAACCTGATGAATAAATTTTAAAATGTGATATTTTAATACAAAAATGTAATAAAAAACGCAAGAGAAGATATGAGAAAAAATTGTGAAATTTACTCATTCTGCTAGACGATCGCCTTAAAGAAAAACTTTTTTTTAATTACATCGTGGTATAAAAATCGTGACGAATATTAAAAACATCCATTAAAAACTAATGTACGTAATGATAAACCATGTCCAATTTCGGTAAAGAAATAATTTAAAAAATAAAATTATAGGTACAAATTAAATATAACACGTAAACAGTTAGGCTACTGAAACGTCAGCCTTATTTAAAAGATAACTAACTAATCGAGAAAATATCATTATTTTTATAATGATAACAGTATCCTATTCTCAGAATAACAAGGATGTTATTCCGGTACAAAATAAAATACATGCTTATTTGTGTAGGTAGGTACAGTAGCCGGCAAACATCTTAAAATTTTTCGGCGTAGTGGGGGGAAGTTTGCGCATGTACCATTCCACCAACGATAATTTAAATTAGATATGTTCCTACAAAAATGTGATAAAAAACGAAAGAGAAGATATGAGAAAAATGGTGAAATTTGCTCATTCTGCTAGACGATCGCCTTAAGGTCGATCGCACTTTGGATACGAATTATTACGTACGTATTCGTACGACTATTTTCCTACATATTGAGCGTGCACATTGATTGCGTCTTGCGTTAGTCACGATAAGTTACTTTTCGTATTTCTCCAATAACGTTTGTGCCAAATGAATAATCTATATCTTCTGGAAAACTCTCTTCTTACTCGTAGGCTGCTACGGCGTCTTCGACATCGTAGAAGCAAATGGGTGAAGGAAATATAAAATACTAGAAGGGATGAATTTGTTAAATTCCATCATATTATGGCTGACTTAATTAATGTCAAATTTCATGATTATCTACCTAATAGATTCACAAATGCTGGAGAGAATCGAAGTGCAACGAGAGTTCATAATATCGGAGAAATATTTAAAAGTTTTTTTGTTCGAAGTACATAATTATACCTCACCTTCATTAAACCAAATTATTTAACTTACAGGTATTTTTAGTTCTTTAGAGATTCTCCGCCATGACCTGCGCTGATGGTTACGCAGTTGAATCGCTTTGGTCCCACAAACATTTGTGATCACGCATCAAATTGACAAATTTTTCAATATCCATCGTACAAAATCACAAAAATTTCCGAACAAATCTGGATCGTGTCGGACGTCGCATCTATACTATACGTGCGTATACGCACTACTAAGTCGTGTACAGTGTGCGATGTTTAATACTACTTCGAAGGTCAGGAATGTACTTGCGTATTCGTACGTATACGTACTACTCAATTTCTGCGGTGTAAGAATCGAAAAGCTAGGTAGGTATTTAGGTAATGTACGCCAACCGTGATGAGAATTGTATTGCAACAAGTAGGTAAGTACCTAGATGGGATTTAATTTTAAGTGATGTTATTACTATACATACTTTATTAAATTATTTAAAATATAGAAAACAATAATATTATAATACTACTAGCTATTCATACCCGGCGTTGCACGGGTTAAGGATTAAGTTTAAAATAATTTTGTGAGGGTAAAGATAGTTAAAGATACGATTCGAACGGTATACATTTGCATCAAAATATATCAGGGGGGAGGGGAAGGGGTAAGAGAATAGGGGGGAAGTGTCGCAGATGTTACCCGCCAAGTCCTTAAGAATAAGTTTCCAAATTATGAGTCCGATCGATCAAACGGTACAGATTTGCATCGAAAATATATCAGCGGAGGGGAAGGGTTAGAATAATAGAGGGGAAATGTCACGTATGTTACCCGCCGAGTCCTAAAGAATATGTTTCCAAATTTTGAGTCCGATCGTTCAAACGGTACAGATTTGCATCGAACATATGTCAGGGGGTGGGGAAGGGGTAAGAGAATAGGGGGAAATGTTGCCTATGTTACCCGCCGGGTCCTAATGCATAAGTATGCAAACTTTGAATTGAATCGGACAAACGGTGTGGATTTGTATAGAGAACAGACGGACAGACAGACGGACATTGAGTTTTATAGGTATAGATAAAACAATAATTTGTTAAACAAATAAATAAAATATAAGCTTTAAAAATAATGTTACCTATGTGAACAAAATAAAAATAAATCTACAGTCAGTTATCTTATATAGAAAGTATTTTGTTTGCACCGTTATCATTTCGTGAGAAATAAATTACTAAAAATTCCGCTCCGGATAATCTGGTTACAACTGGTTCGCCGCATGCTGCTGAGCAATAATGGCACTGAGTGTGACATCCATTTTTTACACAATACTATTCGCATACCTACCACCTACGGGCGCACAGAGGCGTCAGTCACAGATTGCTTGAGGCGATTTATAATGAAAATGTGGTATAGGTCTACCGCTGGGAGATTTAGTATGATTCATGCAAAATATATATTACTATCTCATTTGCGCTACCGTTGGCTCGATATAAAAGAAGAAGACAGATGATAACAGAATCAAAGCTCTCAGCGGCTGACCTATAGTTAATAGTTATAAGCGGAACCACTACAAACAGCTGGATAAGGGCAGTGGAATTAGTGGACATCTAGTGGATTTGTACTGATGAAGGTGATGCATTTACTAACTCGGTTAAGTCCACAGATCATAAAATATGTACAGAGATGAACTAAACTATTTCTATAGGAGAGAGTAATGGGTCACAGCGAAAGAATGCCCCCCTCGCGTATGTTTAAGATACATTTATACTGCAGTTAAAGTATTTATTCTTTCATAATTAAATCCTCTAGTAAATCAGATATATTTTTAAAATTTTATCCGAAACCGAGTCTCTTGAGTAAAAACGTCATCAAAAACATAAAGCGCGATTTATTTACAAAGACATTATACTTTTTAAGAGTACTTTTCGTAATTGTTTCAAAATTTACAAGCTCTTAACAATTATTTAAAACAGCATATATTGGCATCAAACATGGTGCCAAATTGTGGACAAGGAGTTTACGTTAGTTCGTGTCTATTTATTTTGGTGATCTCTGATTATGTTTATATTTTGATTATAAACTGTTTCTATAATTTTCGTTTTATATTTACATTTCAATACTTGTATATAGATTTGCTATCAAAACTTTTCTTCTTCGGCGATCCCTCATTGCGAGGGATCGCATATGACGTGGGGGATACTATCCAAAATACTGCGAAACGGTATACAATTTCTCTTAAATAATCCGTTGCCAAGCAATTTTCAATATGAAATTCTTTTAAATTGACTTATTGTGGTAAACTTGTGCAGAGATAATAATTGAAGTCAAATACATTACATTCATCTTCATTTATTTCACTTTTACCGCAACCTTTGTACAACTAGATGAAACGAGGATTGAGAAGCATTGGTGAGGCGCTGAGAGCCGGGTCAAAATACTACAAATTTTCCATCACGAGGCGACTGAATGCGGTTTATTACTTACATATTTATGTATATGTATTTATTTGCAAAAATAAAATAGATTGAAGATTCGTTATTAACATCGTTACAACACTTAAACAAAAATATATTTCAAGAGCCCACCAACCATAGCAGGTGATCTGTGGGCTTTTCTAATGGACGAATGGAAAATTGTATTATACAAATAGTTACTAAGAGACGCCATGTTACTATAAATTCTTGACTTCCAAATATTTCGGGGCCCTGTCGCGAGGCTTCCCTGCTCGCTGGTAAATCTGGCATTTCTCGAAGGTCTCGTGTAGTGGGGGCCCCCGGGTTCAACCCCGGGCCAACTCCCACAAGCATTACTTAAAATCTAAAATAGTCTCTATTTAAACTTGAACTTGAACGTCATAACATGGTGGACGCACTGACGCATTTTTTTCAACGTTATATGTAGGGACCTACGTAAGTTGATGCTATACGTAGGGTCATTATTCATTATTCCCAGATGCTTCAATCCCAAGAGCATTTATTAACTAACCCATTGCGATTGTTTCATCCAAACAATCTCAGCGATGTTTTATTTATACAAGGTATAATGGAGCTAGTCCACAATACTTTACAGGTATTATGAGTCAAAAATGTTCAAGCAACCATGACCCAATATTAATAGTTACGGAGATATGCGACATCAAAGTTTGCATTTATTTTTCAATATTTCTGACTAATTTTATGTAAAAAATTGGACTATCATTACAGTAACTTATATCAAATATGAAAAATTCTCCATAATATAAGTCGAATAAAATGATATAAACCTTCCAATTCCAATTGATAAAAAAATGGAATTGCAAGGTTTGGAATTTCTGCAGCTTTTATCATTCTATTTAACTTGTAATGAAACGAATAAATTTTTCGTAATCGATGTAACTTACTGGAATGACAGTTCAACGTTTTGAAAAAAATCAGAAATCTTAAAAAAAATGCAAACTTTGATATTGCATAACTCCATAACTATTTATATTAAACATGGTGGCTTGAATAGTTTCGACTTTCAAAGCCAAAGCCGGAATCCACCTCTAAAGTATTGTGGACTAGCTCATCAATTACGCCACAGCCAGCATTTACTAAAGTCTGATATCCCTACATATCTGTCTATATAAATAAAAATATAAATGTTCGTTTGTACAAAATCGCTAATCTCTGAAAATTCTTCACCGATTGCTTTGACATTTTGGCACAACGTTGCATTCAAATACGAGGATGTTTTTGTATACCTACTTTGTTTTTATATACCTAGGTACTGTTTATTTCCATAAATAAAAATGTAAATGTTCTATTGTCCAAAATCTTAAATCTTCTAAAGTTCTTCAATTATTGCTTTGAAATTTTGACACAACACAACGTTCCATTCGATTTCGCACAAATTATTTGAAAAAAAAAGCGCCGGTACCTACCTTTATATTGGCATGAGACAAAATATTTATAACGACACCAACAAAAAAACTTTTTTGTATAACAGCGCGATCTGTTGGACGTAAAAGCAACACACACTATCTATACCTATAAAACTCAATGTCTGTCTGTCTGTTCTCTATACAAATCTAGACCGTTTGTTCGATTCAACTCAAATTTTGTATACTTATTTCTTAGGACTCGCCGGGTAACATAGGTGACATTTCCCCCCTCCCCTTTTATCCTTTCCTCCCATGATGTATTTTCAATACAAATCTATACCGTTCGACCGATCGAACTCAACATTTGCAAACTTATTCTTTAGGATCCGATGGATAACATAGCTCCTCCTTTACTCCTTCCCTTTCTCCTGATATATTTTCAATGCAAATCTGTACCGTTTGACCGATCTGACTTAAATTCTGCATACTTATTATTTAGGACCCATCGGATAACATGAGTGACCTTTCTTCCCTCCCCCTTATATATTTTGAATGCAAATCTGTACTGTTTGACCGATCTGACCCAAATTTTGCAAACTTATTATTTAGGACCCGGCTGATAACATTAGCGACATTAAACCCCTCCCCTCTACCCAACCCTCCAAGTGATTTATTTTCATTTTCTGTACAAATCTATATCGTTTGACCGATCTGACCCAAATTTTGCATGCTTATTCTTTGGGATCCGGCGGGTACAAAGACAACTTTTCCCGCTCCCCTTTTACCCCACCCCCTCACCTGATATATTTTTTGTACAAATCTACATCGTTTATTTATCCGTTTATTCTTTAAGACCGTCGGACATAGGCGACATTTCCACCCTCCCCCTTTACCCCTTTCTCTCTCCCTGATATATTTTCAATGCAAATCTGTACTGTCCTACCGAATTACGCATAAATATTTTTAAGGACCTGTGGTAAACATGGGCCACATTCTCCCCCTGGATATCCCATCCATCCGAGCCTAGATTATATGGAAACATATTTATTTAGAGGCATTGCAAAACAATGGAACCTTTGTTTCCCCTCACAATCTTATTTCTGACTTAATCCTCAACTCGTGCAACGCCGGGTACGAACAGCTTTTTAAAAAAAATAACACTTTCATGTCAAGAATTGTCCGAAAAACTTCATTTTAACGAAAAGTCGCACATGAGGTCGTTGCCAGATGCTGCACAAAAATAGACCATTTGTTTAATCACGTGTTATGTGTGTGGAATAAGTTAATGGTTTTTCTTTTGAGTAGGTGTGTAATAAGATAACTATTGTTATAAGTTTATCTCTACCGACGGAATATTTTTTAAAACGATTGGTTTCTCAGTTAAGCCTTTGCCTCCAGGGAATGCGTTTGTTTTGTTCTTTTTAAATAATTTTTGATTAGTTGTGTCTATCAAAGTGTCTACAAAAACATAAATTAATTCTAGATCTATAAGGTACAGGCATATTAAAAGTGTGATAATTACGGATGTAATGTAGGTATGTATAAATGAACCGATTTATCGCTACTGTCAGAGATTTTATATCTGGATTCTGTATTGTTTAATTTATCGACTCAGCAGATCTGATACTCCCCCCTATTCTTAGGATAACAATAAAGCATAGCAATCATGTCTTTACCACTTTGAGCAACGTTATAGATAGGTAGGTACACTTCGTCAATGTTGATGGACAGATGTCTTTCTTTCATATGTCCGTCTATTTCATGTATTAGGTACAAATATAACAACCTTGTTATCCTAGGAATAAAGGAAAGTTTGTTGTAAGTAAAATGATTGAAATCACTAAAATGTGTCGATTTCGACATTTTCCATAAATTTCTCGACATAGATATTTCATTCGTTCTAAAAACAAATTATTCAAAATAGGAAAACCAAATGTACCTACAGGCCATGCTTCGCCACCGAATGGAAGGCAAAATACGGAATGAAGGGTGGGGTCGGATGTACATAGTACTTATCTATAGGTGTTATGAAGTTTTTTTTTATAAAAAGGGAAAAAATTAAGTATAATACATTTCATTATTTTTTATTTAATTTATTTCAAGGATTTTCGTCTCCAATTTATAAATATAAATTATTATTACACAAAACTGGGTAAAATAAGCGTAACTACTCAATTAAATTATTATCTTAAGTCTTCGATGACGTGATTAGAAGAAAGAAAACATTCGTTCTTATTTGCAAATTATGCGTTCAAAAATACCCAGTATATCTATACAACGTAAAAAGTACCTAATCGATTAGTAATCCTGAAGGGAATTTCACGGGTTAATATTTTAAAAGCAAAGCGAGTCCAAACTCTCTTCTCTTTCTAATCTCTCTCCTTCTTCACAAGAGTGAAAGAGACACAGAGTTGGCCAAAGGACGAAGCCTACAAGTTGAATAAGTCTGGTCCGCACGAAACAAGCAGAAGGTCTAAAATAAATACACGTAGTAAAAGCGCAAGGTTTAGTTTAGAGTATCGTCGAATGGATGTTGCTCTTGTTATAAAGTCTTTTAATACTCTTAGCTCTTTGAGTGCAGATCACCTACGATAAAAGTGAACATAGGAACGTTTCGCCGTCAGTGGCCGTCAGTATTAAAGATCTTCCGGGGTGTTTCGCGCCTGTCAGCTCTGCGTTCAAAAGCAGTTTACGTTTCTAAATCTTGAAATATTTTGTGAGAAAACTTAGATTTTATCAATTAAGATTATAATATTTCTTCTCACTCAAAAGAGTCACTGAAGTTTTAAGCAATTGAAAGCTTTCGAAATTGCGTGACAGTTCGTGATAAGTAAATTGTATTACAAATTTCGCTATTGATATTAATTTTGAATTTATCTTTCGTCGCCTACCAGTTTTAATAATAATAAGGTGAGAATAACATATGCATTTTTACTGATTTTATATATGATATACTTAATTTAAGGTTGTATTTGATTTTGTTGTTTTTGTCGTTGATTTTTGGGATTTATTGGGATACACACAAACATGAAATGACTGGATTAATATCTTATTTATAAATTTTGAGTTTACTGCAATAATGCACCTATAGATACGTAACTATTTCAACAAAATGTTTATCTCGTAGTTTTAATTTTAAAATTGAAAGTGATTATTATTCGTGTATTACTTTGTAATTTTTAACTATTAATTCGTGTAGGTATTATATGGTTTGTCTGGACCAATTTTCAAAAATTGAATATTCAAATGTACCGTTCGAGTTCCATGGGATGGAGTTTCGAGAATGTTCCATTCTTCGGGTCCCGGCGTGCTTGCGTTTCCCACTTCTCCTTTCTAACCGCTTTCACGGCATACCCGGAGAAAGAGACAGCTCGAAATTTATTAGCTCCCGTTTTGGCCTGCGTTGAGCTAGGTAATATTCCACGTTGTGGAATGCACTTATTCGAAATTCGATATTGAAAAATGACGAATTATTCGTTATTTTAACAAATTTGAGGAATCGCAACTAACAAATTTGGTAATAAATGTAATCCTTCAAAAACCTCAGTGAAATCTTGATAAATAATAATTGAGTTGAGATTAAATCATTTCATTTATGTTCGTGCAATGGAGACATATTTACTAACAAGGATAATTAAATGTACGTACAATGCGCATAAACTAGACGCTCGATTTTTAGAAATTATTCTATTCTAAATACCTACGCTTTAAATTCGTTTGGATCGTGGTCGAATAATACAATGTCAGTTGTTGGATGCGTGCGACATGCAACCAGCATGTAACGTTTAAAATTCGTTGTCTGTAGACTTTAATGTTTGGTAGGTACCCTGGGTACCCATTGGTGATGTCCCCCAAAAACATTATCGATTCCATCCCTGACATTTGCTAATCGTACTTCTATTTGTTATTCCCGGCCATGCTAAACACATATTGTACCGTTTATCCCGTTCTGTGGGTCTCCATAAGGATGGCAAATGGAAAAGTTTGGCGGGTTTGATCAGGAGTTGTTGTAAGTTAACCCTAGACACCTAACGTTTTCCTAACCCTATTAAACCTAGCCATTCGTCGATTCGACGAACAATTTTTAAATTAAAAACATGTTTTTGTTATGTTTATTAGACACGTATATGAGGCAAAGGTTATATTTATAAATAAAACAATTTATTAAAATTTTGTTAAAAATATATTTTTTAATATTATTTATCAAGGTACTGGTTTTTATGAGATTAAAATTATAAGATTCTTATTATGGTTCCATTTTGAACCCTTTTGAGCCCCTCCCCCATGTAGCTCTAACATTTGCTTTAACCCCCTTCCATCCACCTGGGAAAGTATTTTTTCCTATTAATTCTAGAGGGCATTTTGTGCTGTTTTATCATACAAAAATTATTCAAAAAAATTGATTATGTGCAAACCGATCTGCGCAGATTTATCGATGGCATATTTTGTATCGTTTTAATCGTGCCAAATAAAATAAATGGAAGAATTACGTAGCTCCGCTCTGAATCCCCTCCCCTCACGTAGACCAGCTTAGCATTCTAACCCCCCCCCCCCCTCCTTGAACAGGCTACGTGGTTTATGGACGCTCCCTCACTCAAAAAAATGTAAAAACTAAATTTTTGTCGCTCAAGTCACGCAAAAATCACCAAAAATTGCAGTTAGTCCGCATCATGCGCCTTTTTTATAGGAACAAAGTCACAAATTTTTATTTTTCTCATATTTGCTGTCTCTGTGGGTTGAGGATCATTGGATCGTTGACTGATCTTCACTTTGATTTTCTCCTTTCTTTGCAGCTAGTACCTATATTTTGAAATTTTTTAGGTGCATTGGCATTGTGCGAATTTCTAATCTGGTTTTGAGCCATGGTTGTATAATTTGCGAATGCAACTTCCTCATAAAATAACGACGAATCATTACATTTTGTCCCAGTGTAGAAGCATTGTGGCAGTAAATAACGTAACTGTTGATACATTATATATTTATCATGCAACACGTAATTGCCCAACAATCCGTTTTTCTGCTGCATGATATTACTGTGCATATTATTTGGTAGAATGTAGGTACCTATCTACAGCACCTTTTGTATTATTATAAAATTCAATTATATGCAGTTTCACTGTACTCTTATGTCACAAGAAGGTAAACATCACGGTCAGACGGGTCTTCTTGAACATATCATTTTCCACACAATCAACCCTCCCGCATTGTCTTATTTTTTGTCTTAGTTTTCGCTGTCAGATTATTCCTCCGATGCACTGATGTCTTCCTCATCGCGTCTTCAATAATATGCGCGTCATATGAGCATTAGACGTCGATCGTTTCCAAGTAATGGCAAAAAAAACTACAAAAGAAGTACCACAACTAGATTCTAAAAAGTATGCACAAATCCTAACCATTCGTCGAAATGACGAGTAGATAGATTCGCAATGTCTCGAAAAATTATGTACTTACCAGTCGGACATTACCGCCTTACGAGATCGAGAGGCCGTGGTGAGCATTGAGCTGATCGAGATGACAAGTGACAAGCGACAACACGATCATCGGCGTGTGCGGCAAAAAGAGATAGCGTATTTGATATCGCATATTCGTCGAAGCTTTCGATTGCGATTCGACTACGATTAGGTGTCTAGGGTTACGAAAAAGGCATAGGTTCTCCACCAATAAAAACATCCGTTTTCGTAAAAATCTATGCTTTTTACCTATTAATCTAACCACTGGCAAACAACTGGCATAAGGAATAACTCTTTCGGAATCAATGATATCGAATATTATTAACTATTTTAATGATTTGGCGCTGTAAGTACCAACATAATCAACGATTCTCAATGTTAAGAAACATCTAGTAATGCTAAATTTTATTACAAATACTTAAATATTAACAACCGGTGCGAACTGATAAGGGGACAACACTATTGGTATCTATGTACAGGCTCCTAGACTAATTATTATAACTTCTGTTTTTTTGTTTGATTGTTGGATTATTAATTCTGTGAATAAAGCCAATTTTAAGGAATCTGATATTTTATTGAAACAAGGAATGATGAACGTGATGAATAAAGCAATCGGGCTCATAAATATATTATTCGATGGGACTATTAAAATTTTGCAGCGACAAAGATCGACAGAATTCTAGCTTCGGCTTCCCGCCTTCAGCTGACTAATGAATGAAAGGGGGTGCGGGAGGGATTATTTATTATACAATAAGAAAAGAATGTTCTCGATGAGTTTCCTTATTACGCAGAGAATGGATGAATATGTGATAGGCGATTTCTAAATATCATTGAATTACGTAGTACATCTTTCACTTCTACCACACATAATTTTTTAATCAGTTTTTTTTTTATCAATTTTCAGTGAGTTATCCGTCCGGTAATTAATATTATAAATAAAGATATGGATAACTGAATATAGTTTTTTTATATTGTGATACTTATTCATATAATAGTTTTTATAGTTATGCCCATGTTAAAAATGTGATTTGTATCTACGAGTAGGGTTTTATTTTGAAAGAAATACATACATATGTATATATATATGTTTTCAATAGATTTTGAAAACAATTTTTCGGACTGAAATAAGTTTCAAACTAAAAATTATAAGAAAAAGGTAGTACGCTGCATTATTATTTAATCTGACATGGAAGATAGACTTGACATTGCCCTTCTGAAGAAGTAGGTACTTTGAAGGTCGTGACACTTCAACGATAACAAATCAACGGTCACCCGTCATCGTCACCCGACACACAATTGTGGGCAGATGACCGATCTATCATATGACGGTATTAAAGTACACCATTCAGTTAATTGAACCACAATTGATTTGTGTTCAACTCCTGTGACAATCAATCAAATATGATTGTGAGCCATCTAGATAATTGGATGGGTAGTAATGATCGTTCTGTTTGTGATGTAGTATATACTCGACAGGATAATATTTCTTCATTGTTTGACATAGGTCGCTTTAAACGATGATGTAGTGAATTAATTTAATTTTGTTTACATTCTCGATATTCTTGTTTCTTTCTCGCTTCATTCAAAATAATGTTTGATCATAAAGTTTAAATTATTTTTTGTATTCTCACAAGATTACATTTTTTGTGGTTTCGATTTTCGTTATCATTGCCATTGTAAAATTCTTCTACGCCGGTTCCTATTCTTTGGTATATTCCTAATCGATTTTTGATTTCCCCAGTTCATAGTTGGATTTCCATTTTCTCCACATTGTCAATTAGTTTGCTCTGAACGTATCAAATAAAGTAGTGATGGTCAATCCGTTATTTTAATCGGTTGCATATGGTAAAGTTATTTGAGATTTGTATCGATGTTTGGTAACTGAGATTTAACTGTTGTCTAGTACTGATAGTTGCCCGTCGAATTGCGGAAAATCAATTGGTTTTCAGATAAAAATCTCAAATAGAGCGTCACCTGTTAAAATACCATCTCTAAAATAAAGAGTAGTTCTCAATGTTACGGAACATATGTATATGGTACCTAAATATTTGATTTGATTTCAAATATTCAGTAACAAACGGTTCTGCGAAAGAGTATTTTATTTTAACAACTGATTAGTGCAAATCGGTGCGAATCCATTGGGGGATATCAGTGATACAGGTTTAATTTGAGTTTTGTGTAGTTTACATTTGGTATTTTTGTAGAGAAGACGGTATACAATTATCCTATTCAACTTAATCTTCACAACGCAGTCAATAATTATAGTTAGTTTATGTCAAATAATAGACGATACTATAATTAATACATACATATAGACGAGATATTTTTTTGTCATGTAAGATGAAAATGGACGACAAAAAAATTGTGATGGTTAAACCGTTATTTTAACCGGTTTTTTCGGTACTGTTATTTGGGATTTGTATTTGATTGTATCGATGATTTATAACTAAGATATTATTTATAGATGGTTGCCCGTTGAATTGCAAAAAAATCAGTTACCAATCATCGACATAATCGGACACAAATCTCAAATGATGGTTAGGGCCGGTTGTTTCAAGTTGGATTAAAGCAAGCGTTCTTTTAAAGCATAGATTTTTACGTTCTCCACCAATCAGACGATCCGTTTTCGTAATAATCTATGCTTTAATCGACCGCTTACTTTGATCGAACTTGAAACAACCGGGCCTTAGTGTGTCACCGGTTAAAATACCGTCACCACAAAAAAGTGTGTTGTAAGATGTTCGTGTTATAAACATTGCAGGGTGTTTATACATATTTAATTTTCAGTTCCGCAAATATGCTCGCCGCTGCCAGTCCTAGTATCGAGCTGCCGGGAGAGGAAGTGGCAATGCCCGGTCTGCAGAGAATGTGGGAGAAGGCTCGCGCGCGCCACGCTTGGGAACCGCTGCCTTCGCCCCTCGAGGCTGATGTGCTGGAGACCTTTGAGAGCGCGCAGGTAAGTCACGGGTTGACAGATTTTCCTGGAATTTCAAATTCGATTCATTCGACCGTCCCGAGACTAGATAGAACCCATTGTATGAATTGTGCACCTGACAAAGCGAGACGAAAGGGAAAGATAATGCTGCCTTTAAAAATAGAATCCCCTGGAAGCGCATATCACGTATATAACAAGGAGCGTTTGAATCATTACCTGGGAGAGAGAAGGGAACCGTGATAACTATTTTGTCTCATTCATAAAGTACATACTTAAATCACAACTATGCATTGATAATATGACTATTGGAATCTCCCAAAACGATAAGATTGCTTATCTTATGACGAATAACTATCAAGTTAGTTACTTAATGATTCATTTATGACACTTATTATAATAATATTTCAAGATTATGCTGCACATTTATGTACTTGAGGTGTGTTACTAATTTATTCTCGGAAGCCTATTATCATTGCACCACTCAATTTACGTTTTTTTTTATTAATTTCAAAAATGATCGGTAACCTGTTGGATAGTCGTTTGAAAGTATTTTACGTTCATCAGAATGTAGTTATGGTGTGGTGATTAGATTTTTTGCAAATATATATTTAATATTCTTTTTTATGCACGACTAGGTACCTCTCGTTTTTAACTGTAAATTAAAATGGCGGCCGTTCAATGACCCAGATTTTTTCATCGAATGTGACTAGAATACAATTTAGAGTTTTATTAAACGTAGTTTATTTATGCCAAGGATTTTATACATATTATGTTATGCTCTATAAATGCTTAATTGTAATATTACTTATTACGCCCGGTATCTCGTAGCAAAAACTTTCGAGGAGTTTTCTTCTTTCAATTTTGAATATAAAATATTCTTTACACTTTGGGTGAAACGTGGACAGTTACGGAGATAAGCGACATCGAAGTTCGCATTTTTTTTCAATATTTCTGACTTATTTTCTTAAAACGTAAGACTGTCACTACAGTAACATATATTGTTAAACTGTCGGCATCTGTCATATTTGTTACTACCAGATGATTATAGACCCGATTTCCACCTTAGTCAATTTTTGATGTTTAATTTCAGCAAGAATGATTTGAATTCATGAAAAATAAAGTACTGCACATGATACATACTGTTATATAGACCATTTTAACACAATAAAAACTTGTGATCTTATGTACTATATAGATATATAATATCTATGATATATAATATATATGGAATATAAAAATCCATTAGCTATTATAAAATTCAAATAAAATGATTAAAACCATGCAGAAATTTGAAAAATATATTTTGTCATCTGGTTTGTGTCTTCTGGGGTATTATGCCGTGTTTTTACGCGACCTTTCTAGCCGACGTTTCGGATCCCATTGCAGGGTCCATCATCATGGCAACAACACATCAGCCCTGATGATGGACCCCGCAATACACCACACCTTAGAATATTCTTATTTTTTTTCAGTTTTTATCATTTTGTCACGGCGAGTGTTAAAAGTTAATATTTCCACTATAATGATAGAATTTCTATCATTATAGCGGAAATATTGACTTTAATTTAATATTTTGACACTTTAAATGAAGCGTGAAAAAGAAGTGTGAAAAACTGATTTATAATCTTAATATGTATTTGTTATGGTTATACAAACCAATGAGAATAGACTCGTAGACCCGTATGCTTATTTGTTAATTATTAAAGAGTTAAGGTTGTTATTACGGTCGTTAGACATATTTAACTGTAATTTCGGATATTTTATACGCACCGTATGTATTACCGAGAAGCGAATCTCGACGTTTCGTTGGATGCTTATCCAACGTCCTCCTGATGACGTATGATCCAACGAAACGTCGAGATACGCTTCTCGGTAATACATACTGTGCGTATGAAATATCCGAAATTACAGTTAAATTTGTTTGTTAATGTTAAGAAATAGTCATTTGAATAATTTGTTGCCATGCGACCTAAGAAAATTATACAAATAGGAATAGATGCCGTGACTTTCAGACAATTCTTTGTAAATACGTGTTACACTACTTTACAAGAAAAGCTATACGTGTTATCGTAACGTTTATCGGTAAGAATTCATGTGAATTTTGCAATTCAAAACATCCATTGTGACTCAGACAAATAATGATGGATCATTAGTGACTTTCAATGTGAAATTTTCCATAACAGTCTTTTGTTGGAACGGAAATAGAAACACGTTAATAAATAATGTGAATTGATAAAATTGATTCGTGATCCTAATCTGCAATGTGATGTTTGCTGTCTGTTGATGACAGAATATCTACAAGTTATTTCAAAATTCTTACGTCGCATAAATAATAATGTAATTTCATTTTTAGTTATATAATTACATATTCTCTGTGATTTAAATCATAAAAAATACCGGAACACTTTCTATCGAAATAAAATAAACTTAACAATGTAGTATTGAGACTTCATTGATTTTTTTTTATTAAGAGGATGTCGCTGAAAACATCTTAAAATGTAATTTAATTTTCCACTAAATTTTACTTTATAAGCAAAATGTGCAATACAGCATCTTTTAAATTTAAGCATTTATCGTATCTGTCCACGAGCTTTAAAACCCTCTTATTATAGTTGTCCATTGCGTGTCCATTTAACCAATACTTGACCGTAAGCTGCAATTCATCATCCTTATAACGTTTTCAACTCAGGAACTTACAAGTTTAGGTAAAAGATCCGAACTATAAGGGTGGATCGTCGAAAATATCCCGTCCAATACAATATCAAAACTGGAATAAAAACATTTTCTTAATTTTGTTAAGCTATAGTATCTTTGCTTTCTAGATTACCTCTTACATGCTGCATATTAATTATAAAAATATTTTAGGTTCATTACCGGTAGACAACCACACTTATTTATACATGTATTATATTTCGGTACATCGTTGTGGATGATCATAGTATTGTGGACTTGCCTCGATTTATTTTTAATCTTCAATCAAGAACTTTAGATTACAATTTTATATCACAACAAAACTTTTACTGTTAGAAATTTAGTATGGGATTTTTACCTTTGTGTATATAAATGAGGGCCTGCTTATAATTTTACTGTAAAATTCTGGATCTGAGTTCGACGGGAATATCTACAATTATTAATAATATCTGTTAAAGATCATTGCAGTGTTTATATATAATATTTATGGAGTCTGTATTATATTATTCAGGAGCCTGCCGAGATTCCCGCCAAGAGATACCTGTCGACATTTTCAGACGTAGAGAGTGACGCCGAAGAACTATTTTACGAACACGAGATTCAGGTAAGTTT
This sequence comes from Agrypnia vestita, assembly GCA_016648135.1. NCBI lineage: Eukaryota > Metazoa > Arthropoda > Insecta > Trichoptera > Phryganeidae > Agrypnia > Agrypnia vestita. The sequence goes on from JADDOH010002239.1 coordinate 40,783, forward strand.
CCAGTTATAATATTAGTTACAGCTTACAGCCGTTTAACGTTATTGAACTTTCTCGGAATGGTACTTTGGAACCGTACTTAGAGATTGTAATCGTAAATGAAATCGCCAAGTCGTTTAAGATGAATACCCGTGATACTCTCTGATATCTATTTGAATAATTTCTAAAGATATTTACATATCTTAATGCATTTGAATATGAATGCATTGTTTAACCGGTCGTACTTATCAGATAAATGTACATTTTCAACTCTGGAATATGCATTAGACGCTAATTATCATACTAATTATCGTGTAATTAATATATTGTATAGTACCTGTAGTTAGTATATTTGCGTCTTACTTTTAATACATTGTATTTCAAATATATAATTTACACTGGAATTTCCTATGATACAATTTTATACGTAGATTGACACTATGTCCTCTCTTCTTCATCTAGGTTTCACATATTAACCCTCACGTTGATGGAAAACTTAAAAAAAAAGCAATTGAAAAAATCAAAAAAAAGACGCTTGAATTCATAAGATTCGATTAATTTGGTGTTTATTCTTACTGGCAATGAGTACAAGTACGTACTGATGCTGGACGCATTTATTAAGGAATTTTACCACTCTGGGAGAAAAAAAATACGTAGAAATTGGGTAATTTTTTTTACGAGTTGATTATTTAAATTTTTTATTGGCACTTATTAAGGTACGTAAAAAAACAAAATGGCCGCGTCATGGAGTTCCACCTCCGCGACTGACATGCACCTTTCCTGGTGTACACGTTTGTTCGAGACAAAGAAATGAAATATCTATAATTGTAATGTAATATAAATAATAATAAAAAAAATCTATAATTGTATATGCTGCATTGTAGAAATTTCATTTCTAACTAAGGAAATGATTTTCTTTTCCGTCTCGAATAAACGTGTATCGGGGAACGTTGCATGTAAGTCACGGAGAAGGAGTTACACGAAAATTTTTATTTTTTTAAAAATAATCCTTAAATGTGTGCCCTAAAAGTGCCATAAAAAATAACAATCACTTACTTGTAAAAAAATCGCCCAATTTCTTATAAAATTTAATTCCCCCAAAAGTGGTGTAACCCCCTTAATTTAAATAATTTATTTTTATTACCAATATTGTAATTTATTTTTTTTGTAACAAAATCAGTATCGATGATAATAGTTAATACCAAAGAGGTTGTAATATTTATAAACTTAATATATTGTATATAAACTGTTTGGTTAATACATGTTCCTTGGAGTGATTCATTTTTTCATTTTCCGTGGCAACCGCCTGATGGATTTTTCCATTCACTTAAAAGTCGAATAGGCAAACAACAAATGGGCAACAGGTGTTGAAATTAATCCAATATTGGTTCAGTGTTTCGACCGATTTATGATTAATTATCGACGAGCTGTCTTTATTCGCTCCATTGGTTCTTGTGTCGTATGCATTTTTTTTAATTGTTACTTTTTTGCATTATTGTTTATAACTTCATATAGTTCTTCTTTTCGTCTTTCATGTTTTTTTAAAGATGGGGAACACATCTTATTCGGCCGTATTCGAAAATAGCAATATTGGGATCTTAAGATTGTTATTGTAAAATGAACGATACGTCGGTGTTTATTTCTTTCAGTTTCTACTTGAGAGAATGAGGGAGACAACGCGAGAATGCGACGCGAGACATGAGACAAACGTCAAAATATAAATGAGAGTCCAACACGACAATGACAATTTTGCCATAATTTTACATCAGGACGCTGTGGGAGATTAATAATTGCATATCAAATTTTTTATTAAAAGCTTTAAATGTAGCATTAGTTCTTATTTCATGAATTTTAGTCGAAACATGAGAATAGGCATGATGACAGATTTTGAAATAACATTCTATATTGTAGGTACACGTCTACTGTTATCAAAAATAACATTATTTCAGTAATAAACTAAGTTTTTACGCAAATAATTGCATTTTCATCTACATATTTTTAATTTCGCGCAAAAACCCCCGCAGCTGTCATTTCGTCTGTGTGACATCAAGCCTCAGTAAAAATTGCATCCTGTCTATGGCAACGGTTCAAAGACACGGTGATGGGTACTGAGGCGTGACGTCATTCGCTCTGACCGGTGTTTCAGTTAAAATGGCGGATTGCACAATTTTATACTATTATTTTATTGAAAAGCTTATTAATCTCAATGTGTATATTAAAACTGGATCTTTTTTTATAATCCTTTCAAAATATTTTCTTCTCTAAAATCACTTACTCTTTAATACCGTCATCATGCCTATTGTGTAGGTAATCCGTTTGAAGCTCTGTCAGACCATACCGCTTGGATACGAAGGCACTGGAGAAACCACTTTTCTAAAGGCATTGCAGACATCGGACACCGCGAAAGGTTTTGAGAGAGATATGTGAAAATATACAAATCTCCTTATTTGAGTACGATGAACACCGACGTACACCTACAGCTACATCTCGTTTTTATTCTCGTCTCAAATTATGACCCTCCAGGTAGCAAGAATATAAACCATGTAGATATTATTGTAGACCTTTTACATCGTTGACTTGAATAATTGTTTCGATTTCTTTGCATATTTTAAATTGCTCAAGCCTTTAAGGTCGTTCGACGTACTTCGTTGAGGGCTTTTAAATGGGGCCCGGTATTCGAAGCGTATAAAAAACTCGTCAAGAACGCCGGCGGTACCCGCTAGACATTGAAGAATTCACCGAGAGGTGCATGTACTCGCCGCTTATTTCCGTACCCGAGGACTCCCTGGCGCACCGGCCGAACGGAACAACGCTGACTCCGGTAATATAAGCGCAGGCAGGTGCTGACCACCGTAAAAATACATTGTGAATCGCACAACTATCTATACAATGTACGATTACATATAATAGGGATATTCGTAAATAATGTAAATTTTCTGTATAATTTATATTTTTTGTTAAATCCACTTTTTTACAATTTACCCAGCTTTTAAATGTTCGAACGACCATGATGCACCCATTTCATTTAAAATTTCCTCGTTTGGAGGTACAGACGGATTAACTTCCACTAATATTCATAGAGCGTCATTATCGACGTGATTGATTTTGAAGATTAAAATTCTCGTAATTTCATAATATCTTAAACCATCTCCGACACGTTTTATTTAACTGTAAATATTTTTAAAAATTTTCTGAATTCACGTAACATAAACTTAAAATGAATATTGTCGTCCACCATTTTAACTCTCTTTATTGCTTTAAATCGCTCTATCGTCCAGAAAAATCGCCCAGAATCACAAATATTCTTTGTGATTCTGGGCGATTTCTAAATCAACGAAAGAAAACATATTGAACGATTTCGTGTTCATCAAAATACAAATTAACAGAAATTAAAAATTACACTAGCAGAAAGGCAACCGGCTGTCGCCGATTGCTTACTTCTAGGCCCTGCGGGCGGCTATTGTGGCCGCTCCGCGGCCAATGATGGCCGCTGCGCGACCAATTTGTGTTTGCTGTGCAGCAAACACAATTGTTTACCTATGCTTACGTCAGCCGCTTCGCGGCCAATTGTATCTGGCAAATTTCCACTTTTAATTACGGGTAGTTTAAATATAATTAAGACAAAGTATTTATTCAGTATTTCTAACCGATTAATAAGTCAGAGCGGAGTTTTAAAATTAATATTTTGAACATGCTTTGTCAATTGTCAAATTAACACTTTTTGCCATTAAAACGTGGTCCATTCCAAATTCTGAACAATTTTTTTTCGTATTTATCAGGATATTCTTGCGCCTCGACCGTAAAAAAAAACTGCCAGGATTCGAACCTGGAATCTTCTGATCCGTAGTCAGACGCGTTATCCGTTGCGCCACACGGCCCGATGGGCACCATGGCAAAATTATTTTATAGAAATAGAAATCATCATACGGAGACAGAAACAAACGACATTGGTTAGCGTAATTAATATATTGATTATTTATTGGTAGCCCCTGATACGGTGATGCCCTGTCTGTAGGTAGAATCAATCAAACATAATAATTTCGTTATCCGTCTGTCTGTCTGTCCCCGTAACTTCGTTTAACGTTCGTAATTTCGTTCGAATGCACGGCTAAAAAAACGGCTGGAGATGGGGCTTGAACCCCGGGCTAGCAAACCCGAAGGCAGCAACGATAGCGATGCTGACATCGCCGAGCCTGCATTACACGCCAAAAATACAGTACATAAAGGACTTAGCAAAGACGCGGACCATTTCAGCTATATCCTATAAAAAGCTATAAAATGACTACGCTAATAAAGGTACAGATACACATGCTTCTTTAGTGGCATGCTAATGAGCATGCCACTGTCAAAATCGATACTGCGCATGCTCACGTGCCACTAAATAAGCATGTGTATCAGACGCCTGATTGGTCAATGATTTGGTAATTTAATCATCTTATTTAGGACCGTCATAAAAGCGATAATATTGATACTTGATACCTTCCATATCGTGTCATCAATACTAAAATATTATTTTCTACTCAACTTAATCAGATACCGTATTTCTCGAATCAAAGTGAAATAAATACTAAAACCTGTCAAAAAATAAATGTGGTGTGTTCAGTACGTGACTTTCTTCAGCAAAAGTAGCGCGCGTTCTTGTTTCCAAATAAAAATACATTGTTTCTTCGTCTACTGTGTTAACATTAGAAATAAGGCCATTCTAAGACGTTTCAATCTTCCAGAATTTAATTGATTCGTAATTCATTTGTGTTTACAGATTAATGCAATTTAAACATGGTTTTATAGCTTTGCCTTAAAAAAATTAATCTTCGAACCTCTTAGAGAACATAAAATTAACGTAAATAAAATAAAATAAAATTAACGTACATTAAACGTAAATTAACATACGTTTCCCTGAAGCTGTTCTTTATGTGAGTTTCTTATAGTCAGGACATTCATCTGTCTGGACTTATTTCGATATGGTATGTGAAAGTGTTGAAGTAGTATTTTTAGCGCTTTTTTGAAGATAGTAGGTAAATCGCACACATAGAAAAATTTGTCTATGAAAATAATCCTTATTATTTTAATAATACCGGCAGTGTAAAAATTTCGCATATAAATGCTGTAAGGAAATTATTGTGTTGGTGATATTTTGACATTAGTTTATCGCTGAATCAATTAATATAGATAAATATGCTTTTACATTCTGGACCTTGAAACAACCCTGAGAAAATCTCGAAAAACTATTGAAATTCTAGTCATTCAGAATCAATATCAAATAAGCTTGCTTGTACATACTCGGATATATAAATAGATATAACCACAGCCATGGATGGTTTTTGCGTTTTAAATCATTACATTGAGTGCGTGTATAATATATTGTTATATCCAGTTTGCTCTTGAATTACAATTTAATGCTCCACGTTTTACTTATTACACAACAATCTTGCAGTTATTTTATATGCACGATTTATGTTTATACATAAAGATAAGCGAAGTAAATTTTACTGTTCATTTACGTGTGCGCCGTCTGGGTCCGACCCCGATGAATTCTTAGTACACCGATCAAACGGGTTACAAAGTCCTCCAGCCTCTTGTTTTGTCTGTACAATATACGGTGTGTTTACAATATTCGGTAATGACCTTAAAGTTCAAATATTTCATTGATAAGTCTTAAGTTGTTCCAATTCATATTGTTATTCAATTCCTTCCTGTTTATTTACAAATTTCGCAGTACGTACCTATTGTACAACATTATGGTCCAACATTGCAGTCTAAATGGAAATAAATTATACGCAATATTTGTAGTCTAAATTATCAAATAAAATGGCGTTATTTAAAACATTTTGCTGAAGAAACATGTAGCGATATATTTTTTAATTTTCATTTCTTGATTTTCTCATAAATAAATGCGTTTTTGTTTGATGTAAACAATAATTATCGAAATATTTAATCCAATAAAACCTAAATTATTTGTTAAAGAGGTGAAGTGAAAACCGAACGACAAAATAGTCAAACTTTATTGAGTTTCTAAATTTTAACTATATGAACTTTTAGATTATTTTTCATTATTAACGAAACTATTTTAATTAATATTTTTAATTAATATAAAAGTATGTTAAATAAAAGATCAGGACAAAAAGGTATTTTTTTGACCACTAGATCACTAGGCGAGCGTTATGACCACTACACCAAAAAGCTATTAAACACAATCATTTCTTTCTCTCCGTCCGTCCGTCCGTCTGTCTGTCTGTCCCCGTAACTTCGTGTAACGTCCACAATTTCGTTTTTTTTCCAAGGTGTCAGTCGGCTAACTTCAATATCTTATGGACGCAATTGTCGCAGTACAGGATCACCATCTTGTATCAGTTCTGCGTTGCAAATGAAGACCAGATAACCATGATTTATCGCATTAAAATATGCGTAACATAATTTATATTTACATTCGTAACTAATTAACTAGTGATTAAAACCCGTCCCAGGACAGACGTCATAGGGCATAATTTTAATAATTACCTACCAGTAGGTACAGCAGAATTACATTGTTTCATTTTTCAAATTTCTAGCAATTTAAGTGTCTTTTGTCTTTACAATAATAAGTGGTTATCTCCGAATGCTTAAGAGACACTGCATCGGCCAATAAGCATTATGCTAGTGGAAATAGAATATATAAAACATGCATAAGACCTATCACGACATACGGTATCGAAGCAAGAGCGGACACGGTGAGAACTAAACACTTTCTCAAAACTACCGAGATAAAGACTAAGGCCCGGTTGTTTCAAGTTCGATCAAAGTAAGCGGTAGATTAAAGCATAGGTTTTTACGAAAACGGATCGTCTGATTGGTGGAGAACGTAAAAATCTATGCTTTAAAAGAACGCTTACTTTAATCCAACTTGAAACAACCGGCCCTAAGACCCTCAGAGCCAGAGTAGGTAGGTAAGGTACCCAATGCGGAAATCCGCAGAACCTGCGATATACATGACATTGTACTATGGAGCAGGCAGAGAAGGCGTTTCTGAAGGGACCATGTCGCGGTAATCCACGAGTTAGTATTGAGAATTTGTTTAGGTATTAAAATAAAACGGACACTTTACGAACCGTATGGATGAGTAGAGATTTGATTCTCGACGTTTCGCTGCAGTCATTTTACAGCGTCTTCGATGAACGAAGTAATATAAATCTTTAATTGAAAATTTGGTTACACTTAACTACGTATATTAAAATATCAATTTTAAACTGAGTCTTAAGTCATGAAGAATATTCCAGATTAGCGTTACTAAGTGAGGTTTCGTTGTAGTAATTAATTTTTCTTAGTAGAGAAGATAAGTAGTCAAGATCGGTATTTTAATACATTATATGAAATAGGCTTGGAGATCTCATGGATCGGACAGGGATATTTAAGTGTACGACTTGCATAAAGCTGATGGCGGGATTAGTTGACACGCTTTGAATATTTCGGGGAGAAGTGGAAGTTATGCAGCTCCGCGCGCAATCGACGCAAATAGATCAGCAAGCTGCCGATGCTGGATGTTAAAACCATGTTATTTCGGCCCTTGGCTCCCGTGCCAATAGAAACAAACTGTTTTCACTAATAACAATAGCGAATTGCGTAATCTAAAAAGCATCGTCGCGCAATCAGAAAAAAGTTCGACTACTGTGAAGTAAAAGCGGGCAAGTACTGTTCTAAGAAAAAACATCGTTGTTGTAATTTTCTCGTTATATTTTCTAAAATATTTATATGTACAATATTTTTTGAATATGTTCAAATTTCAATGATGAATTTCATATAGGTACACGTAAAAAGAAGTATTGACTCATACTCTAGTAAAAAAATAAAAGTCTCATTTGAGTGACAAATTCCAACCATAAATGGCGATACCGTAGTTGTATTGAATATAGTAAACCGTAAGGGTAAAAATAAAGGATAAGATGCCACACTTTTGTCTTACTACACCACATTCACACTGCACATATCATTATTGATTCGTTTACTTTAAAACATCTCATTCACGCTCGAAATTCGATATCATTTTAGTATTTAAACCTAGCTGCAACCCGTCAAAAATCGGTTTCATAAAAAAAAGTTTTATGAAAGAAATTACGGACTTTACAGGAAGTTACGGACAGACAGAGAGACAACGAAATTATTATTATTGGGATAATCAATGAGAACACATTTTTCTAACATTTTATGACATTTTACAATTATATAGGTTACATGCATATGTAGGTAGGTATATGTTTTAAATGATATTCCTGAAATTACTCCATGAATTTGCAGTTAGTTTACTTATTTTAAATGACATATTAATTAATGCTTTACATGTATACATATGTATATACATCATTCATTTTGTTTCATTCTAATTAGTGGTGTTCGGAAAAATATTACATAATTTAAAAACGACGTTGTTATTATATTTTTAGTTAAACTCCCACTTCGAATAAAATATGTTTTTATGCCAATAGAACGTACGTCAATGCCTTCTAATTACCGACGCTTTTGATTTTTTTCACATTTCTGCGTCTTAATTCTCCACGCAAATTTTGACATTTTTCTCCCACGTGGTCCATGACTTAAAATTATTTAAAAAAATAATACATATCGCGTCAATGTTCTTACTATTGTCAAATTAAGCTAAATGCTTGTGCTATGAAAATAGGACTAACTTGCCGGTGTCCTGGAATGGAGCTCGAACCACCGACCGCTGGATCACTAGGCGAGAATCATAACCCCTGCACCAACAAGCTATTCAAACTTACTATTCTGCAATCTTTTTTTTCTTTATAAATGTACATGTAAATGCCTCTCGTAAACTGAAATACCTATTCGAAAATAGATCGTTAACGGGAAGTCTACATTTTACTTTTATTTTTTTAACACAATTATAATTGATCTGCTGTAACCCATAAAAAATGACGGAACATTGGTTCGCGTCTTTGCTAAGCCCTAGTATATATTTATAGTATCTTTTTGGCGGTCCAACATGCGTAGAGCGGCCGGTTCGGGTTTGCTGGCCCGGGGTTCAAGCCAAATCTCCGGCCGTTTAATTTGGTTTTATTAGCCGCGAATTCGAACGTAATTACGGACGTTACGCGAAGTTACGGACGGACGGACGTACGGACAACGAAATTACTATGTTTGATAATTATCAGCAGGTCGTTAATGGCCCTGAAAGATAGTTCGATGTGACACTAAGTATAATTTTAGTAAAAATTAAAGAAACTATCATGTTGCAGAATGCCCTTTTATGGTTGAAAAATCTGAAATAATGTAGAAAGTATAGTTAAAAGTTGTGCTGTAAATTAAATCAACAAGTAATACGATATGTAAAATGACTGCGCGGATGTACATACAGTACGTGGTTGGTTACAAAGGGCAATGCGGTCTCTATCGTGACATGCAACGTCGTTGGCGTGACCGAATATTGCGAATTTTGTGAATATTAAATCTCTGTTTATCAAACATGGATTTGAGTAACTCATCACTTTTAAATGTATTTTTACACGCTGGCAATACTTGCGTCTCTAATTTTTATAATCGGCGTATTTCCCAAAATAAAAAATAACCTATGAATTTCTGCAGTAGTCACCTTTAATTTCCCTATTCTGCCACAGGATAAGAAAATATAAAGTGGATAAAGGTGTGTATATGAGTAATATGTAGGCATAATTCAGTCATTTAGAATTTACAATGCAAGAAGAAACACGAAAACTCAATTTATTATTTGTAACACCATTATGCTTCTAATGCCTTTAATTATTTTTTTAAATATTGTGAGTGACAATTTTCCCTTTCATCTTTATACAGACCTTATAAGTGTAACTTACATCAACTCGTTTTCGAGAGTTATTTTTGTTTTTACTAATTTTTTTTTTTGGAATTTTTCCCGAAATAGTTTTGAAGCTCGTGGGAAATTTAAGCCGCTCTGTGAGTCAGCCAACTGAGATTGCGTCTCCGAATTTCAGACGCAATCTTATCGAGTTATGACGAAATATTACTCTAGAGATCGCAAAACTTTTAACATATATTTTTAAACATATTTTTTTTATAATTTTGAATTACCGTTTTGAATTATTCGTCTATCTAATATTTGCATTATTACCGTCTGCAATCGTCTGGTGTGATGGAGGAATTTGCTAGTGGTCTGTGTCACCGGGATGAAAAGTATACATTACATTCACCGATCTAACTCAGGTGTGGAGGTGTATTCTATAACATTAAAGAAAATATAACTGCATAGTCAGCTCCGAGTTTTGAGACGCTACGTGATCGGTCCAATGAGAAATCGCTGTGCATGTTGTTAAATTACGAATTTACTATCCGTAAACCCTTGAAAAATCATGGGACGTAATAATAATTAATAACGATCCTTGCATGTAACCTAAGCCGCGCGCTAATTGACTCGTAACACTCTGACGCTCGGGCCTCATTAGCGGCTAGTCATCGTCAGTATTGTTGTTGTAATTCCAGCCTAATTCCGAGCTACGGACAGACAAATTAGGATAATTGATATGGCCGGATAACATTTAAGCTAGGTACTTATGTGCCTAATTTCGTACCTTTAGAGGTAAAACTCACTAACCACAATATTGGCCAAAATGAGTTTTGAATACAAACATTCATATTTTTTACATCTCTGTTCCAGGTAAAAATCAGTAAGTGAATATTCCGTGTCTGTTTATAGTTATTTAGTGGTAAAACTCTTAATTTGAACATTTTCAATGATTTTAATATCACATGCTGAATATATCTCAGAACTACTCCAATCTCACTCAGTGAGTTTTACCCCTAAAAAGACGATTTGATGGCCAATTCAAAACGTAACATCACATTGGATCTAGAATATTATCGAGGTACTAAATTTGTTAGTATATTTAATAAATGTAGTCAACGATTATAAATTATTGTTTACTCATCAATTCTATTCAACCCCGGATCACCGTGCAAGATCTCCGTGAGTTTTTCAGTCCAAAGGTTATCAAAGAAAGTTTATCTAATTCATTGACAACTTATCTGAGTTGCATTTTAACCCCCTAGTTAAGTAGATACGAGCTACGCAAACAAAATTACGATATCACACTTTCATCCTTCTCGCACCTTTTCAGCAGGTTTTGAATGATCGGGATCATATAAATCCACTTAAAATGTTTTTATTTTTTATTATAATTCCCCACATGTCCGCCTAAATCATTAATAATCTACATTTTAGATTATAGAATATTCTAGATTATAGAATAGAATAAAGAAATATATATTTCAGTGAGCTTGATCATTTTCGACGAAAATTCGGACATATAATTACCACGCTTATATTGGCTTCACATGTTTGTCTGGACGGAATCTTTAATCAATATTTCTTCCGCTTTCCAATGAGCTGAAATTTTGCATACGGGCGTGTTCTCGATGACAATACATAAATCAATTTACCAATTAATCAATTAATCCATCATAATTAATTCATCAATGTTTTATATGGGAAATAATTAATGAGCTCACCAAAAGGTGACCTTAGTTTCCTACCGAAGTGATTTTGTACGTTGGGTAATATTAATGCTAAAATTTATGTGGGAAATTAGTTGACGAACTCGCCAAAAGATGGATGGCGCTAGTTTCCTACCGAAGTGATGTTTTGGCCTGGATAATATTAGGAGTAAAAAGTAGGAAATTATATTACATGAAAAAAAAATTAAACCACGTTTATATTTAATTATACTAAAAAGAAGAAAATAAATTTCCGCATAATTTTTTTTTGATTTAGTATCCAAATAAAATTTGCTTTCCCTCATCGACAACAGCATTCTGCATCTGTAATATCGTATAAGCGCCCACCCAATGGCGTTAGAATTTAAAAACCTTTTTCTAGGGCGTTTAAGTCAATTATTTATTAATTATTTATTAATACACTGGTAAATTGACGTACTTTAGGTCTGCGTAATGATTAGATAACTCCACTTATTCTTCGGAATGATTTTGTTTTTGTATTAGGTCCTTACATATGAAATTGACGTTTAGCATGGGAGGAACATAAAGTCGATTTTTTTTTATTATAATATATTTATTTAATCAAAGTATGTACCATTGCTATCTATGCACTTTTGCCATCTCATAGGTAGTTCATCGATCCCTTTACTAAAAAAACCATTCGGAAGGGAATCAATAAAATCTTTGAAGGCGGTTTGGACTGCCCCATCGGAGTTGAATTTTTTCCTTTGCAAGAAGTTATCCAAATATCCATTTTTGTTATGCTAACCATTTAAGATTAAGAAAAATTTAAGCCTTGCAAATACGTAATCTCTCGTCAATGATAGGTTGGTTACATCTATTATTTCATTTTCTAATAACAATCAGCTTTATATTACGATGAATTCCAAAAATGTCGTCGGGATAAATCTAGCCTTTTTTCTCTCTCCTTGATTTGCGATATTTTTGAGACAACTGATGTGCGCCTATATGGTGTCCACGTGTCAACAGAGCTAGTCCTAAATACATAACGAGTTGATTCCTGTCTAAATGTCGAAAATGTTCTAATACCAAAAGTTATGGAGATAAACGACTTTTCATTTTTTTTCAATATTTCTGACTTATTTTCTATTAAGCGTTGGCTATCATTAAATTAAGTCGTTTATACTATACTAAAAGATTAAAAATTCATTGACTTAAAATAAGTCAAACTTGAACAAGAATTACTATAGGTAACTTGTTGACTGTATGTAACTGCGTCGAGTGAATTGAGTCTGGTAGACAAAATAAATAAATGGTTGTTTATTTCTTCATATTTACGCGATTGTTTATTTTATGAAAATTATCGGAAATTATTTGTTAGTACTGGTTTGCTATTCCTGATCGGGATCCACTTATTTCGGTCTCCGGACCCGGGAGTCTGCTGCCCACGTTGGCGCTGGCCGTGACGTATGACGACTGATATCTCATGCATCACAGGTCCGGTCTCGGGGGGCGCCCCTGGCCCCTGGGTGGATGACTTCTGACAGGCGCCTATTAATATTTACGGTATTTCGCCGGGCTATGCCAGAAAACCGCACAAATACCGCTCATAGCCGCCACCACTGTTCATTGATAGCCTTTTTTAAGTGATTCTCAAGTAATGGAGAATAGACCATACATTTCTAGAGGTACCGCAGTACTTGTACTGTGTTATCTGTATGACTTTGATTACTTTACTTAATTTGTGATATATGTATGTACTTAGCAAAAATATGTTTTTTTTAAACATTCATATTAATTTATAAAGACATGAACAAAACCCCGTTTTTATGAGAGGGTATTGGATCAGTGCGGAAGAATATCCCCCTTGGGTCTATTTAAGGCACATTTTACATACCCATTCTTGCATAATCAAATCCCTTGGCAAACAAAAAAACAACAATACAACAATAATTATAAAAGATACTGTTCTATAAATTTCATATGTATGTAAGTAAGCATGTATATGTGTACATTTGTAAATGATCATGAATGCAGATGTGTGTCTACATATATAATGTACACTGTTATCTAGATATGTATAAAAATTTTCCGTAAAATACTCAAAAATAAAGCACTGAGAATAACATTAAAAATAAACCAATACGCAAGAATCAAAGTGAGGTTAGAAGTTACCAAATCATGATTTTCTGACAAATGATTAAATTTAACGTAGATACTTCTATTTATATATAAAATTATTAATGAACGAAAAAAATCAGGATGAACGTGACCATTGCACAAGAAGAAAACACGAAATAAGACTAAAAAGAAGAATGAAGTTGTATTACGGATGAAAAATTAAAACAACTTTTAAAAGGAAGCTAAATAAATATGTATTGCTTAATTGTTAATTATGTTTATATTATATGATAAGATATAATTTCAGCTTGTAAGAGCTCTTACTGCATTTAAAGAAGTGTCAGCTATGCGGGGCACCAAAGTTCATCATTTTGTTTTAATGATATGATCAATATTTAGTATAAAATTTATGTAGACGTTTAGTATGGATTATGTTTATTTTCTCAGCGGGTCATACTCGTCATCGTGCAAGCAGATCAATTTACGTAATGTTTTATTTAAACTTTGTCTCAATTATTGCAACTGAATAAATATGACCTATTGCGTTAACCCCAGCTGACGTTGGTATTTTATTAACGCCGATCATATTTCAATTTTAATTTTAACACATTTCATAACACGTGCTTCGTTTTTAAAACAATATGTATGTAGGTACCTATGTTTGCTATCTTCTGTAAACCGATCCGATTCTTTAGCAGGACTATGGAGTCTAAAAATCTACCGTCTCTTGGGCCATTTTATGCGAGTGAAAGACGAAGAAAGAAACTTTCTTCAAACCATTGACGTATTATGTATATATGTTACAGCGAATTTGCATTTTTAGTGAGACTATACTTTCACTAGTAAAAATGTACTTTTCCCGGTCGGGCAGAGTGGGGGCAGTGAAAACATCTAATCAACGAATTCTCAGATTCACTACACATAATCCGTGAAAATACATTACTCAAAGCATAGACAATATATCGGTGAAACCATCAATTTGTACACGTAATTCTTAAAGCGTAGAAAGTATAAAGGCGGCACGATAGACGATTTTTATTCATTTTGCGGTCCTATTTTAACTCCTAAATTAAAATAGGACAGCGGCACCGCAAAACGAATACGAATCGCGAAGTAAGGTGTCGGCTGAAAGATCGCGCACTCGGGTTTTTTATGATATCTGACGACTGCCGGAACAAAACGAGGTTATGTCACCATGTAAATATTGGGGGGTTAAGGGAAAATTTTTATTAATGAATATGTATTTTGTCAATTAAGTTTATTAAATATGTTTTTTTTATAACAATACAACAAAAGTTTATTTCTTACAAATATAGAAACATAAATAAACATACACCCGGTATTATTAATTTTAAATGAACCTTTAAAAGTGCGTCAAGTAACAAACACTCGATGCGAAAAATACAAAAATCAAAGAGATTCTAAGTCATCATTTACGTTTGAATTCATTCAGATTCTTCCGCATTTCCAATTTTCTATCTTTTTATCAAAAATGTGTCTAATGTCGTTTGCGTTTCTTGTTTGCGCACGTGTAAGCACGGGTGGTAGACGTACAACATAAAGTGCGCGGTTTTTAAGTTCGCAAACTTACTCGGCTCGACGTCGGTGACAGACGTGAAGCGCTCGCACCGTATCATTTTTATGAGTTTAATCGACTGTCTTTTGAATTATAAGATGATCAGAATTTCGTAAGTGTTCGCGATTAAAATTTTAAAAAATATATTACGTTTTAGTTACCTACCTAAACTAATCATTGAATATCAAAGACCAGTCCAGAAGTGTGACAGTTCGAGAAACAGAACTATCGCCACAGAATAGAGAATATGCTATCGCTCAAAGGATAAAAATTAGAAATACTGTCGCTTTGTGATGACTTTGGACTAGACTAGTGTAGAATGAGACACAAAACGCAAAATAAATTTTGAAAAACAAGGTCCATGTGCCATTAGAATCTTGTTATAAAATCATATAATGAAGAATTGGTGCAGACGAAACTTTCAACACTTCAAAATGACTATTTTAATAATATCCGTTACCTACATAATGTTGATTTGCACAGAAGAAATTAATAATGCAGTAAGAACCTTGTTCACGCAATGACTTATTAAATTGTTATTCAAGGCCCGGTTTGTTTCAATTTGGATAAATAAAAGTTCGTTTAAAAGCATAGATTTTTACGGAAACGGATTTCAGACTTGTCAAATTTAATTTTTGACAGTTCGGAAACCAATAAATTCACTAGTAAGTGCAAGTTAAAATATTGTATTCATTTCTATTGGTGAAAAACTCTTTGAATATGATAAGAATGACCTTGAATATACTTTCTCTAAAATGCCAGTGAATGATGGACTCACTAGAAAATCAGATTCACTGTAACATATATATCATTGCTTCAAACACTGTTCGCAGCATTGACGCATTATAAAGTTTGCAGTATCTATCGCTTGGCTGCTTATGAAATATATTGATGATTCGCTCGCTAAACTTCCGAAGCATATCTACACATCGGTTAGTTTATAAAGTACCCACGACACATACAAATAGATATTAACGATTAATTAAATAGACAAATAGATATTAACGATTAATTAAAATATAACACCATTTTAAACAGCCTATTTTGATTTCCGACTCCACTTGAAATTCTACAAATCAAAGAATCCTAGACGATTCATATATTTTCGAATTGCACTGTCTTTTAACGCACTTATGCCGCGTAAATCGAAGGATACAATTACTGTATCGAGAATCTTTGTACATTTTCTGGAATGCTTGAAAGAAGCACATTATGAAGATAGGAATGAGACGTTTAAGTATGAATGGGATAGATATCCCTCAATCCGTCGAGACAGCTCCCACTGTGCTTTCATCATTAGGTACTTTTAAGGTTTCCCTAATTTTAGCTTATTTTTCTCTTTTCTAGATGTAGACTGTTTTGTACAGCTTCTCTTTTTCTAATAGAATTGTTTTCCCTCGTCTCGCGTCGGCTTCATTAACGCCAGAGGTTTAGATTGATCGCTCCTATCCTTCGAAGCGGCATTGTTACTTCAACCTTTCTCAATGCGCAATTTTTCCTTCATGCGTCACCAGTAATACTGTGAATTGGTTGTTTATGGTACACGTAACAGGAAACTTCTGGTTAAAGTGAAAAATGTGCTCGTAGTCAATGGCTTTTAAAATTCGCTTTTCGACAACATCCCCAGAGAAATTGTAAACAAGGTAATTTAAAAAATCAGTTATTAAAATAATTTAATTGTTTATTTGGAACAGAGCCACAGACATACAAGTGAAGTTTAATAAAATGTAATTAATGAGTGAGGTTTAATAAATGTAATTAATTTGTTGAAATACCATCATGTTTCGGGGCCATGGTCCCGTTATCCCGGATACTCCATCCGACGTATACATGTATAAAATGTAATATGACGAAAATAAAATAATATGAATATATATTATCAAATTATTATTAATCAACATTTTTGGGCTAAAAGTCGGACAACGTGTCGCCTTGCTTAAGTGATACCCTTTGATAATATATTTTTTATTATTCTTATCATCAAGCGTGTAATTTTGCCAAAAGTGTTGGTTCTGATCTGGATTTTGTTTATACTTTTTCTCTTCTGTAACTGGTAATCTGGATTTTTCTAGTGCGATCTGAAACTTTCAAATAAGTTTATTAGATGTCAAACCGATTTTTCATTAATTAACTTATCTTATTCCATGATATACATATAATAACAGCATAAGAATATTTATTTATCTATTAAACTGAAAGTATCCAGCATCAATATATTTTGATACTAATACCTAGGTACCAATGTGATAACAGGAAAAAAATAGTTTTTTCAAATTTACTCGGAATAGTTGATAGGTACCTGGAATTTAATTATTACAGAACACGTGACAAGTCGGTTCCTACCTAAGTTGGATACACAAACTTCTGATGAATCTTTTTTTTTAAAGAGCTATATTTTTTTATATTCAGGCAAAAGCTAGCATACATATACAGTTTAACCGCTGAGAGCTTTGTTACGACCATCTCATTCTGTTATCATCTGTCTTTTTCTTTTATATGGAGCCAGTGATAGTGCAAATGAAAGAGAAACATATATTTTTGTATAAATCATATAAAACCTCTCTGCGGTTGACCTATAGTATATTTGAAATGCGCGTGCATATAGCTTACATCGTTAAAAATGTGGCCGAAGTAAAACCATCGATATTATTTTTAATCTATTTAATATGTAGGTACCTAACCGACAAGATCGACACAGTGCGATAATTTTACACGTGGTATTCCCTCCCTTTTTGTGTTTTTAAAACAAACGCCTTTGTGATTTTAATTTGACGGTTTGCGTTTCGGACATCTCTAGATGCATTTGATTCGTTCTTCATTCGCAGATAATGAATACTTCGAGCATGACGCGTGCTTTATTATATTACGACACAAATTTTGGCAGTTCGTTTCCAAGGGACAAGGGCAGGTTTCCAAAAGCAATTATTTTTAACCGCGAATCTCACCGTGCAATAAAATTTGCCAAACTGCTTCCGACTTTGGTCGGTAAAAGGATAAAAGTAATTTGCGGAAGTAAATTTTTATTAAAATCTTCGCGTTTTATCTTATATCTAATCATGTAGAAAATTTCGTCGAGACACGATGCCGAGTGACTAATGTGGCGGGATTATTAGATCGCAATATTTTCATTTAATTTGATAAAAGAGTGTTGTTTTTCTTAAAAATGTTATTGGTTCATCAGTTTCCGTACTTGGTTGATTTTTTGTTGGAGAGAATTGCATCTTATCTTGGCGAATACTATTTTGAGGTTTGTATTTATCATACATATATTTATAAGTTAAGTGTTAAAATGAAAGGGAGGATTCTGAGCATAATTTCTTTTTGTACCGGGTTTGTGTAATTACTAGTGATGCAACGAATAGGAATATTCGTATTCGCCGAATAGTAGATATTTACCGAATATTCGTATTCGCCGAATATCACGAATATTAAAAACAAATTATTTATAACTGAACGCAACGCAAATTACGGATTGGCTGTGCACCGTGTACCCGAACACACCTACGCGCTCTATTATCGGGGATTCCCCTTATATTGAATGAATGGATTTGTTGAATTCTCAAGTTGTCAATTGTTACTTGTTTCACAGCATAACATGAGTTCTTTCATCTAGTTTCGTTGGGTTATTAATAAGGTTAGGTGCTCATTTCGTGTTTTTGTTTTGTAATATATATTATTCGTTCCATTTTATTTTCGTTGTGTGTAAAAGTGTTAATGTGTATAAGTGTGAAAATAATTTCAAATTAATTCTAATAACATGATCTCTCGTAAGCGTGAAAAAAGTGATATCTATTTTCATGGGAATGTACAAACAAACGGATAAAATAAATCGTCTGACGCCTGAGAAATTACAAATGTTGTGCTTTTTGAACAAAAATTTGCCAGTGGTAAATTTTAATTATTAAATCTTCTCCGAAAAGTAGGTTTAATATTCGGATTCGTGAAAGTAGTATTCGTTGCAGCACTAGTAATTATCTACTTAAAATAAGTAAATAAAATACGATACGATTTTGATGAGTTGGGGAACACTTCTTAACTTCTTTAATACAGAGTTTTTTTTCACGGTTTTCGTTAGAACGTATCTACTATGTAAAAGAGTTGGGTTTATTTTATAATTTGCCTGCTTCAATGTCAATTATTATTTATTAATGCATATTTCATATGTTTACATTTATTGAACCAAAAACAACAGTGTCGACAGTTTGCAATATTTGGAAGGATGAGGTTAAATGTTCTTAACTGAAACATAATAATTTAATTATCCGATACATACAGCAACCATTTAAATGATAAGCATTTTATGATAAGAAAATAAAAACTCATAGCTGTGATTTAATATTATAGGTAATGGATAGGTATTAATATAAAATTACTATGTTTATTATTACTTTAGTTTCATAAAATATTTACTGTCCCTACAAAAGGAGCAGAAGAAACAGACAAGTTCTCAGGTTTTTACAGTTGTTCAGAATTTTCTGCGGGGTGTGTAGAATAGGGTGGAGCACGGATGTATGAAAAAAAAATTGCGATTCAAAGTTGTAATAGGGGGGATTGGAGCCTTATATTAATATAAAAATAGCTATTATTTTTCAATTGATTTGGTGAACGTCTTTTTCCTCCGCACTGACCTCAAAAATTTACATTTACTGAAAAAAGTTTAGTACAGTTATGGTTAAATATTGGGCTTAATGTAATAGTAAACCAACTTTATTCAATAATTCAAGGACGTTGCGGAGGCTATTATTGTAAACCAAATCAAATTATATTTTACATAGCTTAATTTATGTCTAAAAGGCACCAACTTTTCACTATTAGATCACTATCAAACGAGGAAAAAAAAATTGCACCACCCTAGTGTAGAACCTTTCTGACAGATGTTTCGGATGCCATTACAGGGTGATAAAAGCTGATATCACCAGTCCTGATAATGGACCCTGTAATAAAATCTGAACTCGAAATCTGTAACGGACATTCTTCTGAGACCAGTGGGCATTAAACAATAAAATTGAGATCATCATTATTAGCCGTTTTCTATTCGTTGCTGGATGAAGACTTCTCCAAGTGTCTCCCTATCTTTTTCTCTACGTGTAGTTATTCGCTGCCATTTATTTCTGCAGAATTTCATTTCGGTGGGTTTTAGAGCGAATTGTTAGCCTCTTGATTCCCCTTAGGTAACCCTGGATGACTACTATCGTCCAGCGATTGTCTGTCGTCTGAGTGATGTGGCCTGCCCAATGCCATTTAATTTTATGAGCTTGCTCTTTTCCTTACTCAAAATACTTGGACCATTCTTGGTCCGAGTTTCGCAGATATATCGTCATAATCGTACTAATCGTAGTATAACGACGCATGTGATTTTTCTCAAGTTTGCAGGAGAGCAGTTTGAAGTTTTATATACATAAAGAGATTTTATGTCATAGCGCGATAACTACAAAAGATTTTCCTTTGAAACTTGGGTTAGTTATTTAAAGTTTTATACCTTTCAAACCTCAAATATAATCAGCGCAGTACAACAACAACAAGTTTTTACACACGCATTATTCTACGATCTCAAATCAGAACCGTCATTATACCGACTTCATATAACGACATTTAAATTAATGAGAAAAAATAAACTTTTTATATACCATTAGATGGCTTCTTTTTTTCACTTTTTAACGATCCAAAAAAGTCAAAATGGAATTTTTTGCACATCCGTCATAGTTCTACGATCATGACGATATGTGAACTCTGGACGTATGCATTGATTGAACACACTTCATTTTCACATACATAAGTACAACAGAAATATTATAGGTTTATAGAAATTATTTTTTTCAAAAAACATATCGCACCCCCGCTCAATATATCAAATAGTGTCACAACTCAAAAACATAAAAATCAATTTTATTGCACCATTAGTTTCACAGTACATAATAAAATTTTGTCTCAAAAAGTGTCATTTGGATATAGTTCAATCGTTTGTCCCTAGAAGGCACTAGTGTCATTGTAAAATTAATCAAAATTATAAACATACCAAACATAAACAGTGTCACGCAAGGTAATGTATTTTTTTTGAGTTGTTACTCTATTTGAGCGGGGGTGCGATATATATTCATCAAATATAAATATAGAATCTTATATTTTTCATTTTTGAACTATTGCAACCTGTTATAATTTTTTTTTATATCGGTATAAAAATTATTGATTTGATTAATTCCTTTAGGTTTTGGTTCTGTTAAATACCATAGCTCAAGGTTAAGCCATGGTGGCTCACCTATTTTTGCTGGGCACATTCTTACTTCCTTCCTAGTCTCATATATATACGGTAGGATTTATCAATGCCATATACCTGTCATGGTCATTTAATGGTTGACGAATGAGAGTAGGTCATTATGTATATATACAGAGGAATTCTCATACACAACAAACTCACTAAAACACAATATTAAGCAGTTTATTTTTATGTTAAATAAGTCCCAGTGTCAGTTTATTTCATAACAACAATATGTTTGACAAATTAAAAAAAAAATTAACTGAAAAAATCCCATTATACTGTTTTGAAATTCTGGCAACCTGTAGTATACTGATATTTTTGTTACTTCTGATTTGGTTTTTAAATATTGAAAGGTAATTCCAATACATATGCAGACATTGCGGACATACATCATATTTACAGTGGATTACCTTCCATACCACCAAATTCATTTCGAATTAAAACTAAATTCAATATTTAAATATTTTTCTGATATTTTTGATTTTTTGATCTAAATATTTTTCTGATAACTATTATGACTTGGCCTATCACCCGATTTCGGCTTGACGTCGAGATACGGGACACCCTGTATATTGCCCAAATACTTGATTGGCGGTAGCTCTAATTATTAATATGTTATAATTCTATTTTATTCACGACATAAATTCAAATACTTATTTTTACTATTATTAAATACTACTATTATAAAAAAATATTCAAATACTTAATTTGACAGGATTTTATTTTGAATATACCTGTGAAAAATCACGGGACAACAATTGCAGGATTTTGAAGCTGAAAACTCAGGAATAGAAAACCATTTGATTTTTTAAATTAACTTTATTGCTTAAACCTAAAACTAAATATGATAATATAATATATAAAAATTTGAAGACCGTGTAGTTTGGTGAGCGACTCTTGCTGTTTCCTGAAAGGTTGCGTGTTGCGCACTGATTACGTGTCACACTCTAATTTTCTAAAGTTGTAATTTCAGCTCCCGCAAGGTACGGAAATAGTGAAATTATTATAATTATGAACATTAATTTGAATTTTTTTTAAAATTAATTTAATATTAATAACAATTTAAACATTTTTTAATTATGTACAATATTTATATTCCAGGGTCACATTGAGAGTTCAAGCCGTTCAAAGCGAAAGATCTGCCGCGGTCCAGTTGTGCTAGATGCTGGAACCCTCGGAGACATCCCAGCCATCTATGTGGTCCCTGCTCTTGCTCCCCATCAGCTGCCTGTGATCGGGGTCTACGTAGACCCGAGGGTCCACACGGGATTCAGATACAGGGTGCGACCTTTAGAGGTAGGAGAAGACACTATTTATATTATATTTTATTTCGGTGATTTTATCGGATATTTATTCTTCTTTACTATTTTCCAAAGTAAAGAAGTTGATAAACACATTATGCAATGCTACTTGTCTTTAGTGTCCACATAAATTGAGATTGTCATCTTAACCCTTGGAACGTCAATAGAAAATATACATAAAAATATTAATATCATTTTTACTGTTGGCATTACAAGGGTTAAAAGACAAGTGATATTTTGATTATCCTTTAGAGATTTTTTTTTTACTCATTTTGTGGTCAGTATAACAAGTGTTTTGCTGAAACGCTTCGTGGTATTGTATGCAAATATTACAAACAAAAGGCTTTATATATTTAGAATTGTGTTTTCTGTAAATTAATATGTATATATAGTTAATGCATCATCCATACGTTAACTAACTATAGAAAGAAATATCAAGAGAAGTTCTCATAAACCAACATTAAATTACAGATAATTGAATTATAATGCCTGATGGCCCACATTTCACAAGAGTTCCCATTATATCACGAAAAGCTATCACCATCATCATTACCTCAGTATACATTACTTTATCACTGATTGGCATTAATTGAGATGTTTTGAGGGAAATTTTAATAAATAATAATTAAACAATTTATTATTTCTTACCACTCTTAATTCAACAGCATAACATTCGGTTAAATTTATCATAGAATACCAATTTGTTGAAAAAAGCCCAGTATAAATTCATACTTTCAAAAAATTCAACTGATAATTTATACTATTAAGAAATAAATTGTGTTAAAGAAGATGTCTTAGTAGATGTAACAGTGTTGAAAATATAATTTTTCAAATTAGACATAGTTTTAACTATGGCAATTAAAGTTATTCTTGTCTATGACTAGTTAACGTAAGTGATGATTCACATCAAAAGCATACAGCGGTCGGTCGTATATTGCTAGGGATCCAAAAATATTTATATTAAAATAATTATTTTAGGAGTAGGTTATTGGTAAGTATAATTTACTTTAAAGACTTGTAGACATCTTTTCAATATTAAAATAATCTAATGTTATAACCCTTTCAGGGCATAACTGTACAATTTTTCCGGAATTTCTGAAAATATTTTTGTTAGTACTTTTTAACACATTCGCGGGCACTCTGAATTTTAGAAGTTTTAGCCTTCTAATATATCACTTTGTAATACTAACCTTCTGTCCCTTTCCCTTTTTTTTTTTTTAAATATTTTACTAGTTTAAGCATATGTACGGGACAGTTTGGATATCATATTTTTGCAGGTACACATATTCTCTCACGCATTTTCGTGACATACTGATTTCGCATAGTCGTCCTTTCACTCTGAAACTATTTGACCAATGGCTATAACCATCATTTTTGGTTATAGCTGCCATGTCCACAAATGTGTTGAAAAAATGTATAAATTAAATTGTTTATGAAAATTATAATTTTGTGAATTCATTAGTAATATGAAGATTTTTATGTGAACACGATTTTTTCCTCTCAAATAGTAAGGTAATAAGATCATTATAAATTCCCAACATTCCCAAGGATTCAAGGTATCTTCATTGGATTAGGAAATGCTTATTTTTCAATTGCTTTAATTATATATCAGTATTCAATTAAATGAAAAGGAAGATAGAAAAAACATTTTCTTATTTATTAAAGAAAATACACTACCTATGAGTATTCGAAAATAATAAATAAGCACCGCTTAGATGTTGCATGCACTCATGACAATTTTTATGTCTGCTTTTTACCATTCCTCAAGAGTTATCATTCTCTACATGTAACATGTCATAATTTCTAAAATGCATCTTTAATACAGTGTTGCATGGTGATCTACATAGCTTTTCCAATCATTTTTATGCATAAGCGTGTGGGAAACAAAATGTTGCTCGTGATCTACAATTTATTGTAGGATTGGATAAAACAACACATTTGGATTGAGAATGCTATAGTTATTGAACATTTCTAATAGCATTCGTCTGAAAAATATTTTTCTGGTTCTGTATTGTCATTATATTAATTTCAATTCGTTCTCATTCAGTTTTGTGACAACTGTATTGATACATCTTGAGTTGACTATTAATCAATCTGTGAATGGAACGATATAGAGAGAAAATTTTCAAGAAAAGCATTAAACTGATATACCTAATTAGCTTTTCTTTCCCTCGAGTCAGTGTGCTCACTTCTGAACTTTGTTCTCTTAATAGTTATTTTTGGTAGTAAAGTTGTTACTTTTCGGTTTCTAGCATTATTTGAATGCATTTCAAAATGTGCCAAAAATGATAGGATAATGATGCCCAGAGCTACTAGCTGATTTCAAGTAACTTTCTAATTGTGTAATGTGAAACATTTAACATTGCGGTGATTTCATCTCACTCTTTAAAATTTGACATTGTCTTTAGTGAAGATTTTCACTATTCAAATCCACCAAATTGAGGATTCTCCTTTTGCATTTATGGGCCTGTGCCCCATTTCACGTTCTTACTTTTTCCATATATATCATGAGTTTTTTGGCATAGGGTAAATAAATTACGACAATATCACATTTTTATTTGTATATATTGCAAATAGAATATTTTTTGGCAGATGACAATATTGGCAAGGGTTTAAAAACCTCGCCCATAAAATGTATTTGTTTTGAATTCCAGTAAAAAGCGTTAAAACGCCCTATAGGGCTGGAGGCCTTGGTCCATAAAGGACAACGTGAGTGGTTTTTATTTTATTTTTATGCAATTGTAATGAATATTCCCCATTGTTTTAAAAGTGTACTGAATTTATCAAACTTTCAAGAAGGTCACAAACTTGTCAATCATTTTCATTAATCATATTTTTCATTGCATTATTTAAATATGTGTTGTCTATTACATTCATTTTCAATGTTTTTCTGTTCCATTTTCTATCCTAAATTTCTTTAATTCTGAGCAAACAAAACAGGAAAGATTCTGGGTTCGATTCCCATGAACCAAGATGCAGTAATTCTAAGGCATATTTATGAAAAATTACAACAATACCATCAAAATATTTAGTCATTTATAGTTAAAAAAATATAAAGACCATATAAATATCTCCATATAGTATTGTTTTTCTTGGCCTTTCAAAATATGCAATTAGGTTAACATAATTCGAAGTGAACTTACAATACAATCAATAAACATACTTTGTATATATTTATTTAAAAAATTATTTCTGTTGTATAAAAAGTTAAAGTTTACTTGATGAGGAACCCTGCAATTAAACTACGTAATATCCACAGTGTTACTTGTGGCATCAAAATAATGTTTTTTTTAATAGTTTTTTTCATTTTCGATCGACTTTAAAAAGTGATAAATGTTATTATCATTGAGAAAGCAAGATACGGATGGATATTAATTAATTAATATGTGCTCCAGTTTTAAAAAAATTACATGTTTATAAATTACTGTGATTGATAGAGAATTAAATTATATATATGGAAAACTGAATAATGTATTATTGTTGTGTTTCAATTTTTAATTTATGATATTCATCCATTATAAAATATGTACATTTAAACATAAATATGTAGATACTTTTTGGAACATGTCAGCAATGACACATGGTTATTCTGGCCAGAATTACCACAAGTTTACAAAGACCGTTAATGTAAAGAAACTACTAATGGCAGTGATTTTATCTTGCTTATTTAAAAGTGGTTTAAATCAAACACAATATAACCTCTTCTCACGTTTCACATATTTTTTCAATGTACAGTTTCATTCTCCTGTAATTTACAATCTGGATCTTAAATTTTTTATTAACTTTTTTCTAAATTTCATACTGACGAACCAAATACACATGTATTTTAAAGCATTTTATTTAACTAAATAAAACTGAGGCTCCGACAAACTGTAATTGTTTATTATTTATTTATGATAATCAATTTTTGTTCATTTAAATTTGATATTTCTTTGTTTGTAATCTTATCATTATACTTTTTAAATTCATTGTAGTCAATTTTTGAGTTCCAATAAATGATTATCCACCATTGCTTAGTTATGTTAATAAGGTTTTAGCTTATTATGTTAAAAAATAATATTTTGACATATTTGATAGAATTAAATACTGATAAATATTTTAAGTACGGATCTCTTCCAATTATGTTGAAATCCAAGCATATTTTGAACTGCCCATATTATGAATATTTTAAACATACATTTCTACTATAAATTACATGTTATGTTTCAAACAACAGTAATAATAATGAAAACTATTGGAGAAAACTTAAACACACCTTTCCTTCTTAATCATTTTATTAGGCTGGATATCAATTTCATGTGATTCATGAATGTTTTGTTTTGCTTATTTTGTGCTGTTTGTTTTGAAAAAATAAAATATCACTATATAACAATAATTTAATGATATCATTACTTTCCTCAATGTCAAATTATCAATATTAAAGAGTATTAATAGTAATTGAATTATTTCAGGGACTGAATACTCCTGCAAGCTCAAAGAAACCCAGAAGCTTTTTTAAGGATAAGGCTTTAACTTTGCTGAGTATCGGACGGGGCTATGCTCGGAGATTCACCTTTGAGCCTGTGGATTCGACCCTGAATGACAATGAGAACTACTTCTGGAGCGACTCGAGGCCTGAGGGTTTCGGGTTTGAGATTGAAGCAGTCTCAGTTGGGGACAAGTTTACTGTTTTTGATACAAATCATGAGGCTCAGGGTACTCTAGAAGTCGTACTATTGCAGGTAAATTTAATGCTTTAATAATAATTTTTGTGGAATTCTATTCCTTCTGCCTATATTTACGAAATACGGTGCGATAAGCATACATTGAAATGAAAAAAACTAATTTTTACAGTGAATTTAAAAAAAAAAATATGAGCTGCTTAAATAATATATTTTTATTTTTTATTTTTTTTATTTATTTATTTATTCGAATTAAAGCTTACAATGCATGAAGATGTTTTACAAAGAAAAAGATTAAAATATTTGAATAATATCTGCTCCATACATCTATTAATCACTTACAATAATATCTATAAAGTAAACACCAGGTTCAATTGCTGCTTAGTTTGAGTTTGAGCTTAAAAGAGACCTCCTTTGTATTAAGATAAAACTGTCAATCTGGGGCCTCACACACCAATTTTAATACTATATTCTCTTTCGAAACCTCTATTTGTTTATCCACATAATATAGTGCCATTTTCCTTAGGTCCGGTTGTTTCAAGTTGGATTAAAGTAAGAGTTTGTTTAAAGCATATATTTTAACGGAAACGGATCATTTGATTGGTGGAGAACGCAAAAATCTATGCTTTAAACGAACTTTTACTTAAATTCAACTTGAAACAACCAGCCCTTATTCATCCAAGTTGTTTATATTGTTATAGCTGGAAAAAGCCAATAGTAAATTTTGCGATACCACAAAAAAATTGTACTGAGATGAACTAAACCCCTTCTTTAAGCAAGGGGACTGGGATACAGCGGAAACATGTCCCACCTCGCATATGTCTAAGACACTATTATAATGCTGTTATTCTTGCATAATTAAATTCCTTATTAGAAAAAACATATTTTTAAAATAGACATCATTTTTTAAATTTCGTTTCAAACCGAGTCTTTTCAAGTAAAAACTTCTTTTTGTAATAAAGCGGGACTTATTTACGTTATATTTTCAAGAGTATTGAGTTTGACTTTTCATAATTATTTCAAAATTTACAAGCTCGTAGTAATTTTTTTAAACGAGTCAAGCTTATCAGAACCGGGTGTGGATCCAGACGGTGTATAAATAAATTTCCGTTAGTTCATGTCTATATATTTTGGTGGTCAGTGGTTGATATGTATTTTTAATATGTATTGATTGATTCGTAAGAGAATAAATTATATTAAAAATGTTAAATATTTTCAACAGAAAGAGCAGATAGAACAAGAACAAACTATCAACAAGGATGGATCGATTGAGAAGAAAGTGAAGATTTACACACTCTGCAAGGTGGAATGGTACGAGAAGAGTGGAGAAACGAACGTGATTCCCGTAACGGGAGTGGCTATAGTTAAGAAATGCAAGGGAAATAAGAATGCAGCTGTCATCAAAGTGGTGAATGTTGCTGTCGGCGCAAAATCTAACAAAAAAGGATTCGAGTTAAAGCCAGGCGTTCAATCCTGCCTGCGAAGAATCACAGTTTCGGGGCAGATGATATCAGATGTTCCGACAAGATATACCATTGTTGGATTGGAGGATTATGAGCTGCCTGTTATTGGTCAGTACATTGAATCAATTTATAAATATCTCGCTTAGAAATTTAAATAATGTGTTCCTTGTGCCAAAACGAGATATTAGAAATTAAGGAACTCCTAAATGCATCTTAAAATAACTAATATATTTCATTTGAATTTGTATGTTAATAATTTTTTCAATATGGTACCATTTATCAAATCACTAAAACTTTCTAACTAAAGTTTTGCACGTAAACTGAAAACAATTAAATTATTTTTTTTATTTCAATTACAGGAACCTATGTAGATCCTCGCATCATAGCTGGCTTCCACTACCGTGTACGACCTGTCGGCTGGCGCCGCCATCTCTTCCAAGGCCGTTCCCTGCTGCTGCAATCAGTTGGGATGGGCTACGGCAAGCGACTCTCTTTCCAGCCCGACTTTCTTAATTCTCCCGAGAACTACTTCTGGTCAGACTCACACGCTGATGGGGTTGGATTTGAACCTAGAGCGCTGCACACTGGAATGAAGTTTGAAGTTACAGCTAATGGGGTAGGTTCATGATGTCCTCTATGCATTTTGAGATGTATGTAGTGTTAGTTGAAAATAATTGCTTTAAAATAAATAAAATACAAATAAAGTAGACTTCATTATAGTTGGAAAGAAAAGAATAAAAAAACCTGATCTCCACCACAAGCTAAAAGTTAGCTGTATATGTACCTAAATAAGTTATTATAAATTCGACGGCAATAAGTTTGTTTACTCTTTTTTAGGAAAATAGTTCTACGCTGATTTTGCAGCATTAATCTTCTTTCTTATTCTTTATTAGTGATTAATATTAATTATTGAAGTAATATTTGAACATCCCATAATGCTTTATAATTTTTTCATATAGGAACACCTCGGCGAGGCGCAAGTATTCCGTGCTGACTTACCCCAGATTGAACAGAAGACCGAATTCATCACCGTTCCAGGCAAGACTAAGAAATCTGTCGTTAAGCACATTCAAGTGGATGTCAAGTGTCATATGAAGCTCGCCACCACGGGAGGAGGCTCCGTTGATTCGGAGGTTCATCTAATGAGAGTTTCCGGAGTCGCAATCGTCCAGAAAGATCCAGACTCTTCTACAGCACGCGTGGTCAGAGTGTACAATGTCGGGCTTGCGTCACAACTCAACCAGCTGTTTGTGCAGTCACAGACAGAGCTGACATTCCACCCCTTGCCTTGAAGGATTTGCCGAGTTTCACAGAATGTCTGGAGAGATGGATGGTATCAGCAGTTTGGTCTTCAGCAGCTGATTGGGATAGATAATGATATTACATAATTTTCAAAAATTATGCTTAATATAGGTGTATTTATCTCTATTTATTCAAAACATATTTTTATGCTTTTGTGATAAAAATATAATCCAAAGATCATGTCACTCATCAGATTTCAAATGACTCATTTTAGAGACTTCATTCTTCTTATTTTGAAGCATTCCACGCAATCCGCCTCCTGTTTGTCTCCAATATTGTACTGATCTATAAGAAATGCATTAAAATAGATTTTTTCATAAAGTATTCAGTGTCATATTGAATTCTTATCCTTTTTTGGTGCGTTTTGCATACAAATTTCAGATTCATGTGGAATTTCAAAAATCTCCGTAAATCTTTTTCATGAAAGCTTATTCGGTCTGAAAATGATTTCTCATTAAAGTTTATTCTGATTATATTTTCCCGAAAAAATATGAATCTTTGATGTTGGTTTCTTCTTCATATTGGTTGATAAACCGTGCCAGGAAGTTGGATCTTTACCAACACAAGTAAATATGTAATATGCGGTTGCTTTCTAAAGATATAAAACACCTTATATTGGCAATGCCTTAGTATTGAATTTTAGAATAATAAAGAATCTCGCACACATCTAAAATAATGTAAAGTATCATTGATTGCGTTATATCTTTGTTGTTAATAAATTAAAAGTATATTTTAATAACAATGAACTCAAATATTTAAAGCTACAAATTGTACTTATTCGCAAGTGATTTATATATTATGTACTTGAATAAAAAAATGTATTATGAAAAGAATATTCAAACATATTTCATAGCTAAAAAAGTATTATTTGATTAGGATACTATAGTTTTTTTTTAATTAAGCATTTATTTGTAACTTTTTTGGTTAAATTTAAAAAATGTGTACTGGTTAAAATATTAATAAATACATTTAAAAAATGAACTGTTTTCTATTACACATAGGTATGAGAGGGATTTTCAAAAATAATGAGAATGATTTTTTAGTGGGTGGTGGAGTGCCAATTCCGAATTCTTCCGCTAGATGCCTCTATCAGATGTACCATTCTGGGTCGATTGGCCGAGCTACATCCTTTGAAGAAAATCTGAGAGATCAATGTAACTTTTTTTTATATTTAACGTGTTTGATGTATTCAGTAATTTTGCAAAGGCGGACATGAAGTAGCGATTTGTTAACATCAAGTTTAAAACAAATACTGTAGAAATTTAAAACCTAATTAATTAATCAATTAGAAAGACATTCAGAAAAATCTAATCCACGAAAAAATATTTGGCTACTACCGGGATCCAAACCACGGATCTTCACCTTTCCGGGGCAGGTGCGTTATCCAATTCCGCTATAGGAGCCTTGTATATTTGCGTGAATATATTGACCTTATATGTAAGTCTCATCTATTAATTGAGCCCTTGCCCGGAATAACGTTGTATCCAACAATACTCTCATTCCGAGAAAAATTGAAAAAACGAAACCAGTTACAATTTATTACATTTTATATTTTAAATATAACAAACATATAATTCTTAACTAATCTCAATATAAAATAGGGGGAAAAATGAATTAAATTTGAATCTATTGTAAAAAAACATGCTGAATCAGTGGAAAAACGTTGTATATGAAATTTTCACAAACAACGTTATTCCGCAAAATAGATTTTTTTATTCTGCTTTACTTGATAATGCCTTTTAAAAGCAGCATGTGCTCATCTAACATGAATTCACAAATTTCATCGAGGTCCTTGAGCTTAACAGTCTTATTGGCAGTAGATTGGATTACATTGAAGTTAGTTCCAGGCTCCCTAACTGCATGATTTTTTTCCAAACGGTAGCCATTCTTGCCCTCCTTCCAGAAATAGTTGGTAGAAAGCTGTAAGAGGTCCATGATTCTAATTCTTTGTGGAAGGTTTGAGCTCTGATTGTGATGAGATGATTAGTAGGTAAAGAGCTTTTACGGAACGATAAGTCTCTCGTACATACTATTACATATCTCCGTCTGTTTGCTGAATATGGCGTCGGACATTCAATTTCTTAATACACAAGACGAGATGATTACTTTTTTCATTGCAATTCAGTAACCTGAATACTGATTAAATATTTATCTTGATATTGAAATGGAGAAAACATCCCGGATTTAAACATTTTTGGCACAAACTCGACCCTGCGAAAAAGAATGAGGAATTAAATAAACTTTTTGTATCGGTGTTATATTAAGTTACGATATAAAGAGCACTATAAAGCCAGCATTATTATCAAAAAGCATTTTAAATATCAATATGGATAAATCAATTGAGTAAAATCGATTAACGTTTGACAAAATAATATTGTCACATATGAAATCACGATATCAATCAGAACTGCCAAATCGTATACAACGTTATTCCACAAACATGTTCTGGCGGGTCAATTGCAGGTTTGATAATATTTTTTCTGGATAAAAACTCCTTTCCTGCATCCTTCAACTTATTGGCTTTGATATCTTTCCAATTTAAAACATTAGATGTTCGTTTTCTCCATTTATTCATGTGTATTAAACCACGCTCCACGATATTGACGCTCTTCGACGCCGTTTTGAGAAACACTATACAACGTTATTCCACAAACCAATAACTTTAAAATGCAGCCAGAAGCCTAAATATTTTTTTCTTTGACATATTATTTACCTTAAACGATGCATAATAACATACCTAAGATAACTCCATCAATAACTCAAAATTGACATTTGTGTTGGATACAACGTTATTCCGGGCAAGGGCTCAATTGATTAACATTTATTGTCCATTTTAAAGCAATCCACTTTTTCTGATAGGAGTTACAAATTACTTTGCAATACTAACGCTAGATGGACGCCAGAATTAACCGATTAATTCATTTTTGTTTTTGGACTCATTTGATACAACATACATACATGCAACTTTTCTTTTTTTTTTTAAAGAGATGCAACATTATATTCAAGAACACATTCTTATTGTGAAGTTGCAATTTTTCAGAACAAAGTTCTGTGAAATTTATTTCGAAGTGTTTTCAGAAAGGAAGCTCTGATTCAGGTAGGTAGGTTTTTTTTTAATAGAGATGCAAACACGGAATACATGTCGCATCAATATTCTTACAATTTTCAAAATAAGTGAAACACTTGTGCTATGAAAATAGGACTATCTTGCTGGAATGGGGCTCGGATCGCCAACCACCAGATTACTAGTCATGACCGCTACACCAACAAGGTACAGTTTACTTGTACAGTGGTTTTAGAGTTTGGAAAGTTGTCCATTGTAGATGAACCCAGTAGGAACGTCCCTTGATTTCCAGAATGGGTGAAAACATAAAGAAATCTATGATGTGACGTGATTTCTGATGATCAGCTGTTTGAGTGTGTTCCAGGAAGTGAAAGAACAATCAGAAATTGATCTGGATTTTTTCAGTCAGGCGATGAATCATGTTACAGGTACAACCAAGCAACAATCAAGCCGTGGATGTAGAAGAGAGAAAGAGAATTCTTTAGAGGCACTAAGGCCCGGTTGTTTCAAGTTAGATTAAAATAAAAGTTTGTTTAAAGCATAGATTTTTATGGAAACAGATCGTTTGATTGGTGGAGAATGCAAAAATCTATACTTTAAATGAACTTTTACTTTAATACAACTTGAAACAACCGGCCCTAAAGAGTATTACTTTGGACAAGTTTAAAAACTGTTTTCACCAATGGGAAAAACATTCTGTCAAGTACACGGGTTTTAATAAAAGAATTTAAATTTTTTTGGGTCTCGCCTCTCACATTCTCATAAAAATGCTTCATAGCAATATAGTTTATATTATTTGCAATTGTTATATTTTTTTATTTCTTCCCAGAAATGCACAATCATTATTTTTAATTTTAGTACATCCACATTGAAAACTAATATTTAATCTATCCATTTTTGTTGCTTTTTATATAAATGTATAAAGTAGATTGGACAGGGTTGTGCAAAGCATTCTGTTTGTACAAAAATAAAATTGCCCCTCAGAGTGTGGTAGATATATGTACTTCTTTGCGTATATAAAATAAATAGTGCATCACTTCTTATAGCACAACCGCCAAATTACAATGAAATGCCAGACTATTTGAATTTGAGGTTGCGTGAAACGAACCAACTAAAGAAACGAAACGCGAAACGAATCAACTAAAGAGATATACATATGCAGATTACAGATTCCTGTTCTGGGGCAAAGAGACATCATTTGGCGCAGTGGCGACATCTATCGAGGTTCGCAGATACCGGGTTTAAAAACCATCAGAAGGATTGTGCCACATGGAGGTTTTTGCCAAAAACAGATCATTATTAAATAATTTCATGGTGTGAAAACTTTCGTCGCACGATGTGCGCGTATTTCGTTACATAACTAATACCAACAATGATGTATGGAAGTGAAGACTGGAGCTGGCAGAAGAGGAATGAAAGTTGATGACTGAATGCAGTGGAGATGAGATCACTTAGATGTATGTATGGAAAATATTGGAGTAAATAATAATAATCATCGGTGCTACATTCCGGGGTGGGACTTGGCATTCATTAGGGTCGTCGCCAATCTACCCTGTTAGTGGCCACGTTCCTCGAAATAATGGTAAGAAAGATATACAACGCAAGTGTTGACGGCGCCAGAAAGAGAGGGTAACTGCAGAAGATGTGGCATGATCAGATTTACCAGATACTGGAAGACGGTCCTCTCAGCAGCCTTAACAATCGTTTAGTTCGCATGTGAAGATGTATGAATGTGGGTGAGTGAGGTGAGAGTTGTGTGTCAGAATAGAAGAGTTTGGCACTTTGTTCTCTGCCTGCCTCCACGGTCAAATAGCGTGGTGGTAAGTAAGTAAGTAACAAGAATTTCACCACCAATGCGCTTTTTTTTTTAAATATGTTTATTAATTTTTTGAAATTTATTACATTATAATATGTCAAACTGCACAGCAGTTTTACGGTGTTACGGCTTAAAGAAGAATAACTTTAAAAAGAACTGCAAGAGAAATAATTTGTATTTGACGTACAAATAACTTACTCATTTGTATTAAAGTTTTATTAAACACTGTCAACTTTCTATAAATAACCTTAATAAATAATAATAAATAACAATAAATAACCTTCATATGTGGGGTGTAAAAGCGAAGGTAATATCTAAAAAATTAAAAAAATTGCTCTGAATACAGTCACCGACTACTTATTACTAATTTAAAATGTACTGAGTTATAGATTTTATGTATCTATCTCTTCCAAAAGCATAGATTTTGTGTATCCATCCTATCCTGTAAATTTATAGGCTACATTTCCTATAAAATATCCAATTCAGTACATTGTAAATTAGTAAACGAAATAAAAGTGTTTAGCTTGTTGGTCTTATGGTAAGGACTCTCGCCTCGTGATCCTGAGGTCGCTGGTATGAATGTCACTCCAGAACAACAAGTTAGTCCTATTTTCATAGAACAAGTATTTAGCTTAGTTTGAAAATAATAAGAATATTGATGTGACACGTATTCCGTGTTCATGTATTTAAAAAAAATCTTAGAATCATAAAAAATGTTTATGAATATTTTGCATTACAGATGATATGTAATCATGAAATTTATTTTAATTAATCAGGGATGTCTTGATTTTGCTTGTATAATAGACTGAACACATTAATGGAATCAATTAAATTTTGAGAATTTTCTTTTATTTTACTTATCCCAAAGCCATTCTATGAATTCTATCATCATTGTTTTGGTGGTGCAATCCAATATTTGTATCTTAGGTTCTCAAATCGTCTACAGATTTTCTATAGGGATAAGATCAGGTAAATTTCCAGGCCAGACATAGAAGAGTTATCCTGTTTTCATTAAAATATTTAAGCATATATTTCGATATGTAATATGGAGCTGCATCCTGTTGAAATACAGCTTCACGATTAGAGCAAACTTTATTCATTTTTATACTCAAGTACTGCTCCAATAGAGCTTTGTACTTCAGGTTATTCATCATTTCTTCTATGTATTCGTATCAATGATCCAGTCCCCATATACCTACGAAAAGCAGCCAAGAACATCTTCATAAGATGTTTCACCGTTTGGTCAAGTGAGCCCCAGTAAGTTTTTCATCCCTATTTTTTCTAACAAATTTTGTGCGATATCCCTCAACTGAAAACGGCACTTTCCTTAACCTAATAGAAATTTTTTGGGTGATTTGTAAATCTAGGATATGAAAATCGTATTGCACCACCAAAACAAAAATAATTGAAGCTGTAATTTAGGTTTGGTTTCAGGATAGCAAAATCAAAGAAAATTGTCGAAATATAATTGATTCCATACCGAAACGTGTTCAATCTGTTGTTATAAAAGCAAAATGAGAACATCAATACAATTAATTAAAAAATACTTCATGATTGCATGTCATCTGTAATACAATATATTCATAATAATTTTTTTTAAGATGTTTAATTTCATTAATTTGCAGAATTTTTTCAATTTTAGTCCTTAGTCTTTCCAAGAGAATATCAAGGTTTTTTAGAAGTAAATTAAAAATCTCAGAGGTTTTCAAACTGCACTATTTTTTTTTAATGATTTAACGATTATATGGGAGTACAATAGTTTTAGAGATGTTTTCAATGATATTTTTTTTATTAATTCTTGTATTTCTGTTATAAAATAACAGTATAATAAATACAATATTAATATAAAACCATCTGCAAAAATATGTATGAACGCTTAAATATTCACATTCTGAATTTACTTTTTTCTCATTTCTGGGACAGAAATCTGTTTTAACCGTCTCTTGCATCATGATTGATTGTTTAAGTCAAAGAGGCAGTGTGAATGTAATGCATAATGGCAAAGAATAGTCTGAGAAGTGGATACATGTATGAACAATGGAGACAGTGTGAATGGAATAAATATAGAAGAAATTTAAGTGGCGTTATTACAATGTTGCTGGCGAGTAATTAAGTAAGTAATTCTGCTGTGGCTCCATAGACCTATCTATAGAATATAAAATATAAAATACTAGTTAAAATATCTACGGGATGTCATAATAACTAACTTAAAATAAAAAATAGACTCTTCAACTTTGGTTTAGAGGAGAGTCAGACTCCAATGCATTGAAAAAGGGCTGTTATCATGTCTCTGTACAAAGGAAAGGGGTTGCATGGACTGTGCAAACTATTGGGCCATTAGCCTATTGAGCTCTATTGGTATACTGCATGCGAGAATGTTGATAGAAAGAATGAGGATGTTGACGAAAGAAAAAGTGAGGATGTGTGAAAGAAACTTTTTTGTGCCTTTGTAGATTTCCAAAAAGCATATGACACAGTGATAAGATGAAAGACATGGAAGATTTTGTCTGAATAAGGGTGAAGGGTAAGCTCACACAGGCAATTGCAATCCTGTACGAGGGAAGTAGTGCTTTTGTGAGAATAAACAAGGCATTCACACATGGTTTGATATTACAAAAGGTATCAAACAGGGATGCATAATGTCACCGTGGCTTTTCAACCTGTATAAGTATACCTACCCGAAAGAACTTAAGAAATAAGAGTGAGAAAGGATGGGCTCACCATATCCTTCCTATTGTATGCAGATGATGCAGTATATTAGTGGCTAACAATAAAACTGATCTGCACTGCCCAATGCATGGGGAATTTCTGATGAACGTTAGCAAATTGAAAGTGATGGTGTCTGAGAGAGATAAAGGAGGGACGAAGTGCGATGTAATGGTAAGCAATGAATGCTTAGAACAAGTGAACGAGTTTGTGTATTTGGGAAGTATGTTTAGTAGAAAGGGTAAGGCCCTAGGAACAGTATCAAAAGAAGAGAGATTGCGGAAACAATGCAAATGGTGCTCTGAATGCAATTATGGCCAATAAAAATCTGTCAAAGGAAACAAGCCTAGTAGTACATAATGGAGTTCTGGTGCCAACTCTGATGTGTGAGAACTCTGATGTGTAAGAACTCTGATGAATAACAAGCTGGCTTTAGAAAGGGTTTTGGAACTACAGACCGCATCCGAACTCTATGTTCTTGTTGAGAAAGTCACAGAATATAATATAAACATTCATCTTGCATTTATTAACCATAAAAAAGGCCTTTAATTCTGTAGAAGAATGGAGAATAACAAACACAATAAATAATACAAGAATTGACTGCAGATTCTCAAGGCTAATCAAATTTACCTATAACCGTCACCAAGAATTGACGATGATATAAAAATGGAGGAAATCAATATAAAAAGAAGTGTCAGGTAAGGTGATTCCATCTCATCCAAACTATTTATGTTGGTACCGGAAAGCATGTTTAAAACATTAAACTGGAAACACAAAAGAATAAAGATAAGTGGAACATACTTGAATCACCTCCGCTTTGCAGATGAGATGACACTGTTCATTAATGGTGATCTGAAAGAACTTCACATCATGATAAAAGAGCTCCACAATGCTTTCCTTAAGGTCGGTCTAGAAATGAACATCAATAAAACCAAAATCATAAGTCCATCCAACAGTAGTATTACAATGGATAATAAGAATTGAATACGATCGAATTAGGGAAAGAATACTAGATAGCAGAAATAACCGGAAAAATTGGATTAGGTTGGGCAGCCTTTGAGAAAATTAATCATGTCCTAAAAAAGGTATTCCCATAAATTTAAAAAGAAAAGTGTTTGAAACATGCATCCTCCTAGTACTTACTTATAGTCTGGAAACTACCATATTAGGACCATATATAAACTAAGATGTACACAGTATTCTATGGAGGAACAAATGCTAGGCGTAAGTCTGAAAGAAATGAGGACATCAAATGCCAGACAAAAGTTGTCAATGTGGCAGATCATCTTGCCAAATTAAAATGGCAATAGGCAGGTCATATTGCCAGATACGGAATAGACAGATGGCCACCCAGAGTTCTGCGGTGGAGATCATGGGATAGAAAAGGCGGGCTGATGATGTTGTCCCCATCGCGAATATTGGGTGGATAAGAACAGTCCAAAGAAGAGATGATTGGTAAACATTAGAGAGGCCTACTGGCTGACTGGCTGAGGTAGAAGAAGGGGTTCGGCAATATTCATAATGTTTTTTAGATCCCTTGAATTTCGAATTAATGGAATTAATTCTACTGTAGTTGTTTGCCCCCATTTAAATGTGTTGACGACTGTCTTAAAATACAAGAAAATTTAAAACAATTTCAAGTACGTGTACTGCAGTCATCATAATCTTCATATAAATATGTACTGATAAATTTTTTGCTCTATGGTACACTAGAAAAAAATGTTGTTCTTTTTGATTATAATCTAAACGGGTCCCCTGTGATGGCATGTGTTTGAATTGGAAGCAAAAGATTTTGATGCATCTTTAGACCGTAAACTCCTTAATAAACTCTTTGACACAATTGTCGCTAAATCCTCCCAGATGTTAGGTTTCGTCTTCTGCTTTTGTAAAGAATTTCAATGTACAACATAGAGACCTTGAACTTCTTTTATGTCAGGAGTATGCATCTTAGATCTGGAACCCTAGGTATCAAGCCCTTATAAATAGAATCGAGAGTGTCAGAATAGATTTCTGGAATATCTTGATTTCCGTTCCCACCGAACTAAAGTTGACAATAAAGATTATGCTGTCTTCTTCAATTTACATCCTTGGTGGATTTATTCTTTCATAAACTCGCCATATCTAGAATTGCCTGCCAACTGCTTTGCTTCAATGCATATCCTTCATTCAACGCATAAGAGCTGAGAGTACTTGCAAGATCAACCAGATCCCGAATCTTGAATCTTCCCCATTGTAACACCAACTCACAGCAAAACTCTTTTATATATCGCTCATCAAATATGTTTAGTAATTCATCGACTTGGATCTCTTCAATTCATTGCTCTCGGAATTTTTGGCTCACTCGCTTAGGTCTTGATACTGGCATTAAATGTTGGAATACTTTTATGTGTATAATTCTGTTGGCAGAATATGTATATGCATGCATGTTTGTATCATATTATTATCACTAGTTAGATAAAAAATTTCCCTTTCTCTCCTGATCCTTCCCAACTCTCCATTTTACTCATAATGTTATTGTATTATATTAGATAATCTGTGTATAATTTGTGAAAGTTTGTATGTATTTGTTTGTCAATGTCTCATTTTATTGATTGTACTGTAAGCTTCCCTAGAAAAAAATAAAACCTTTTGAGTTTGGAGTGTTTGGAATGCATCTAGGATAGAATGCTGGGCATGTGAGTGTACAAGCTCATTACAGCAGAACTTAAAAATTGATTACCCGCTGTGAAAATCATATTATCAGTGCATTCATCAAAGAATAAATGCAATAAATCCAAACCTAATGTATATCAACATTAGGTTTGGATTTATTGCATGCCACCATGACAGTGACAATTTCACAAAACTTGTGGTCTTTTGAACAGTCGAGCGCCACTGATAAAACAATACGTAGTGTACGAATTGTTATTCACATATATGCACATTGCACGTATGGAAATAAAAACACTTGTTTTTTAGTTCTACATTTCAATTTTTATGAGACGCGTTTCGCTTTAGTTATTTAAACATAATTATTTCTTAGAATCATGCAGAAATACAAAAACCTTCATTAATTTTAAAAATTATATGGCATCTCTTTTCAGTAGTTTTTATATGTATCAATATAAGTTGTTGAAAGTAAAATTTTTAGATTGATAATCCTCTCATAAGGCGAAAAACGTCTCATAAAAATTGAAATGTAGAAGTGTTTTTAATTCCATATGCGTGATTATAGAGTTCTTTAAACTTACCACCGAAACAATAAATTAGAATCATCATTGGCTGAGTGTGAGAGTTTGCGTTAAATAACACAATGTTTCAGTTTTTCGAGATTTTATACCATTTTATTATTTTATACCAATGTAATGTAACAAGACTTTATGGGTAGGTATAATAAATCTGTGATATTGGAACAAAGAGAATGTTAATTGTTTGTGATTTTGTGTATTTCATATGTATGAAAAGGATGAGAAAGATACCGAAAAGAGGGTGAAGGGTGACTGGAGGGAATAATGTAAATGGTGCTTTGAATGCATTCATTTCAAATGGAAACTTGTGAGCCGAGGCAAGTAACAATGTCTTAGCACCAATACTGATGTATGGAAGTAAAGGCTGGAGCTGGCAATAGAGGAACAAAAGTAGATTGAATGCAATGGAAACTCGGAAGTATATGTGGCAAATCTATTGATTTGTATATATATACAGTAAACCCCGGGTTGATATTTTTTTGTAAATCAAAAAAATTGGATTTATTTGATTTAAATCGGATTTATTTTGGTTTTTTTTTTATATTCCGATCTTTTTTAATTTGGAAGTCAGTTATTGTTGCAAAAAGCACAAGAAAATTTTTGTTTATTTTAATTATTAATAAAATTAACAAAAATCATCATATTAGTTCTTCTAAAAAGTCAGAAACTTTTTAAAAAACATGAAAATCAACAAGTAGTTCTAAAAGTCAATAATTTTTTAAAAAACACAGTAGCATTTTGTCATATTTAACAAAAAATTAACAGGGAAAATAAAAAAGACTTTTTAGAGTTAGAAAAAGAGTTTTTATTGGTTTTGTAATTTCTTTGAATTTAGTTTCTTCAAAAGGGCCGCATTCTCCGTGCCTAATCTATTTCTTACATATTGTGCTGTGCACCAAATTGAATGCCGAAAATATTCTTTTGGCCTCAGAGGAAGAAGCAACTGTACTTAGCAGTTGCTTGATTATATACAATTCTTCTTCGGTTATACATTTTTTCATATTATATATATATTGCTACCCACCAATCAATAGGAGCGGTTTTCTGTATGATTTGTTTATCGACTAATACTTAGGGATGGGCGTTGAATGGACAGACTAGTTGAAATCAACCGTTGACATTGCATCGACGCGTCAACGGTTTACGTTTATCGCATGGACTAGTTGAATTCGTAGATGGTGGACGGTGGACGATTCGAGATTCAACGTAATGCAAAGCAACGAGCGAGAGCAAGACAAAATGTCTCCGTTTATTTCTCTCTCATCTCTCGCTGTCGACTTGTAGACGCCATAGACGGCTCGACGGGTAATTTCATTTCAACTCTAAAGTACACGATCATAGAGTGCAGATCTGTGTACACGAACTATGACAGAGATTTAAAATTTGAATGCATGCGTAAGGAGAGATAGGCTTAATAAACTATTATCAATTATTTTTTACTTGATTTTTTGCGATGTGCACGTGCGACGTTTCGGTGAATTCCCAATTTTACGCTGTATAAAATAAAACAATTCTGTTTAATTATTTTATTTTTTATTGAACTATTATTAATTAACAGGCCGGCTAGATATTTTTCTAAAATCAATATTTTATTCGATCGATCTCGACTTCTTATATCTACCTGAAAAGGGATGGTATAATTTAATTATTGTGTTATTTCGTTTCTTTTCAACTTTAGCATATAAATGATAAATAAACTTGTAGGGAAGAAAATTTTCTATACCTAATTATGGTCCTTATTCAGGAGTCCAACATTAATTATTATATATGTAATATAATCTTGAATTTAGGTTTAATTAATTTTTATTAAAAATTCCCTATTTTCAACTTTATAGATAAAAAAATAAATCTATTATAATTTTGTTTACACCACTGTTTATTGGTTTTTTACATGTTTCGGGAACAATGTTCCTTTTCTCAGATTGAGCCTTAAACTAAAGTTGACAAATAATACAGATATATTTATTTATTAATAATGTCACCACAAAGTGAAAGACTTTGAAAGATGTATTCTTCAATAAATTTCTAGATAACATCTCAAATCTAAAGTATTTTTAAATTATGTATTTATTTATAAATTTATAGATAATAAATAAATGTAAAGGTTTTTATCATTTTATTTAACTTATATTGAAACGAATGAATTTTTCGTAATCGATTTGAGTTAGTGTAGTGATAGTCCAACGTTTTAGAAAAAATAAGTCAGACATATTGAAAAAATTCAAACTTTGATGTCGCATATCTCCATAGCTATTGATATTAGTCATGATAGCTTTCGACTCATAATCAATGCAGGAATATAGTCCTGCGAGGTTATTAATATTTTCCAAATAACCCTGTACACATGTAATGATGTGTACCTAATATATTTTTTATACACTCATTACTGCTTTGTACTTGATATATTTAATTTTTATACTCATATTTTAATGCTTATACCCGATACTTTCACTGCTTATATATGTAGTTTATATTTATATTTTACTGCTTACACCTGATATTGTTGTGTATACCAACTTCTTTCTTTATTATATATAGAAAGAAGTATATAAAGCCTATAATGTGCGTAAACAAATAAATAATAAAATATTTCTTTTTACATATAAGCACAAGTAGCGGTTTTACTTTTCCCGAAACTATATTCCTTCGAAATTTTTTAAATTTTAAAAATTAACGTAATAAAAATAGCTAACGGTTGAGCCGTCGAGCAGCGTCGCGTCGAACCGTAGACAGTTAACCATCGTCCCGATGTTTAGATAGAACGTCCGCGACGTCCGCGTAACGAAGTTGACGCGTCAACTAGTTGATGAATTCAACTAGTTGATCGTCTCGTCGATGGACGGACGTGGACGGTCTCGTTTCGTCGACGGTAAATACGTCGACGACCCATCCCTACTAATACCCCTGTGAAAGGCTCAACTTTTG
The DNA here is from genome assembly GCA_016648135.1 of Agrypnia vestita. Lineage (NCBI taxonomy): Eukaryota > Metazoa > Arthropoda > Insecta > Trichoptera > Phryganeidae > Agrypnia > Agrypnia vestita. The sequence continues at coordinate 84,611 of JADDOH010002239.1, forward strand.
CCGGGGGAAGTCCCTTGACACTTTTTGGCAGATTTGGTTGCAGTAAAAAGTATTGATTTAAATCATTGATTTTTTTTTAAAAACTCACTTGATTTTCTTGATTGGTCTCAACCCTGGTTAGACACGAAGCTCTAGTCCGTTTACACTAAAAGTAAACACTGAATTTAAGCGCGCCCAAATAATAATTTGCGAATACACACGTCATCGGCCGGGATTCCCAGTCGATGACGGTTAATTCGGCCTGGATAATCGAGAGTCTACTGTATTGCATTATCTCTTGTCATCGAGAGATAAAGGGGGAGGGGGACTTGTTTAAATGATCGTTGCCAAAAAATTATTTTTACTAACGTTTGATCGTCATAATTTTGGAATATTACTATTTACCACAATACATACACAACTCTCACATCCAAGAACATGCCTGGAGGTACTAAATATTTTGCATGTTAAACTTTACAATTTATATCTTTTCCGGTTAAATATTATCTTATCAATACTCAAACAATTTATTTTACGGGGAAAATTCACGGTTGTCTTCCTAATGTTCCTAAAAAAGTGATACCTGTCTACGTCTTCGCGAACGAATCGGTAGATTAGAAGTTAAAAAACTCCCATTTTTTTAAAATGAAAATATCTAGTTTTGATATCGTTCCACGCTTTTTCGCAAATAAGAATATATTAGCTAAAACCCGTCAAAAATTACGTACATACTATTATTATATATTTCGTTAGGCTGTGAGAACAGCGCTATCTAGAGTAGCGTAGCGTCGTGATAACGTTAGTGACGGACATTGTTACACACAGAATCATATATTTTGATTAATGATTAATACCGATGATATTATGCGATATAGTTATGGATGCACTTAATAGTTTTAATTTTCATCAAAACTGAAATATTTATGACAATTTTATTAAAAAAGCATAAATCCAATGTTTTCATTTCATTTAAAACAATTCTGAAATCATACTAATTTTGAAAACGGAATGACATCAACTGTCGGATTCTAAGAAGTTACGGACGGACAACAAAATTATTATTATTTTGGGGATTGGGAATAACTGCAACATTTATAACCGATCGAATATTGTCTGAAAACGAATGGCAAAACAATTTCGGAGCGGTATGCCGGCGTTTTAAATTGTTTGACGAATGTTCTACGGCTCCGTTCACGCTATCACTCCTCGTAAAACACATCGGATGAAAAATGCTCCTCTCGCCGATACTCGCCCGTACTGGGGTACTGTAAACGAAACTGAACGAAAATTTAAATAGTTGCCCCGAACGAAATAATATTATCATCTAGATGATAAAGTTCCTCGCAGTGTTTCATTGCATGGCTTCTAGCATGTCTTTTGCAATGTTAAATTGATATATTAAATTCATATTTAGCGAACGTCAAAAATTCATTTTTTTCTAACTGTTACACATTTATTTATATTTTTTACACTTTGATAAAGTTCATCATAAAGGGATTATTAATTCATTGAGTGGGTTATCCCAGCTTTTTCACTACTTCGCTCGAGATTTGGTTTCTCATATATATTTATTTCATTATCTCTTATATACGGTGGCCCATAAGTCTTTAGAAATTTGAAATAGTAATAAATCGAAAAACAATTTACGTGGGAATTATTTTTAAAAATGACATCTTCTAAATGTGATCATGGCACTTCTGTAAATGAACTCTTAAATTATCAATTATATATTTATTAAAATTGATATTGACAATTTCTCTTCGGATATTTATTTTTAAGTCATTCATAAAGCAACCATACATTTTACTTTTAAGGTAAACCCATAGGAAAAAATCCATTGAAGTTAAATCGGGACTACGTGGTGGCCAAGAAATGGTCCCTCTTCGAGAGATAACATTGTTGGGTAAAAGATGATCAACGATCGGCATAGAAGTGTTAGAGATATGAGTTGTCGTTCCATCCTGTTGGAACCATGTTCGCGCATTCTAGCCCGGAAAATTCTACAATCATGATGTGAAAAACTCTTTAATCATTGCAACATATCGTCATGAAGTAGCAGTAACTGCACGGCCTCTTGCGTCTTCAAAAAATAGGTACCGATGATGCCATGCCCTGACACAGTGGCTTAAACTATTATTTTTGGGCTATGTAAAATATTTTTCATATAAATAAAAAGTTTTCATGTTATCTTTTGGATTTGTGGCGCTCTAATTGTGAAATTTTTGCTTATTTAAGTGGAAATGTGCTGCATCAGAGAAAAATATGTTTCCGATGGATGAAAAGCGATCAAACATTTCTCGTAATTGAATATTTGAACAGCGTCAGTGTCTTTTAATTCTCGCACCAACTGAATTTCGTAAGGATGCAAACGTAGATCCTTATTTAAAATACGTTTAAACAACGTATGGAGTGTTGTTAAAGTTGTGAAAATGATAATGTTCTCAAATTAACGCCGCGTAATAGTCGCTAAATCATTGATATGATAAAATTCGCATTCACTAAAAGCGCGCTCCACCGTGATGAAACCCAGGAACTGACCTCTTTATTCTTACCCCGCCCGCACCCCTCCCGCTCGTCTCATTCCTTTAATTCAAAATTAAAATTTCTAAGAACTATAACTTACTAGAAAAATGTACCTTTACAAAATAGAAAAAAGCAGAAACAAATCAAGTCATTGCAAATTATTAATTCAAATATTTTTTCGTGTGTTTTTCAAAAATTCTACCTTAAATTATTTTAATTTTTTTTCTCAGTATTTAGATAAAAATAATCTTTTTTCAAAATATTTTGAATAATCGTATGTAAAGAACAAACGTTATGACGTCTACTCTTTTAAATATAATTAATTGGATGTTTTAAAGCTTCATAACTCGTAATAGAAATGCCTACTTATTATTTATCCTATTTTAAAAAGGAAATTAATTATATTTTTTGCTTTTACTTTATCTAGGTGTATGTAAAATGTTTTTTTACTTCTCTGATGATTCAAATAGTCATTTCATAATAATATACTCTTCCATAATGTAAATTTATCTTTTAAAAAATAACAGAGACGCGAACACGGAGTACGTGTCTCATCAATATTCTTACTATTTTCAAACGAATCTAAACGCTTGTCCAATGAAAATAGAACTACACTTGCTGGTCTCCACTTGCGAAACACTGATCACTGGATTAGAGTCATAACCAATAGACTGATTATTTTTACCAATATAACAAGATATTCTAAATTATATTCGTAATGTAAACTATTTTTCTTCATACGGAGAAGGCACATAATATAAAAATATATAGATTTATGCATATATACTATACTATAGTATAATATTAATGTAATTGAATAAATTCAATAATTAATATACAGCTAGTCTTGTGTTTCAGACTCCAGATTTATGCCCAAATTATGAGCTGAGAATGTTCAGGCAACATTGTCGTAATGTAAGTAGTTATGGAGATAAGCTAATTCGAAATTTGCATTTTTTCAATATTTCTAACCCATGTAAAACGTTAAACAATTTATAACTTATTCATAATTTTATAAATTTATTCACTTTTACACAAGTCAAATCAAATGATAAAAGTCGAGAAGAAAAACTTCTCGACTTGTATCCAGTCGAATTACAACTGTACGTGCAAGAAAGAAATAAAAATTTCCTTTAAACTTTTACAAGATATCTTTTTTTCGGTTACTGCGAACGCGACCGATAGTCACGGTAATATGACGCTAACGCGCGCGAAATGATTTTTGAACGAACGATCGGCAGAGCATCGGCATTGAGGAGTACAGGAGTAGTGAGTATACCTATTCGTAAACTCGTGGCTGGGTACCTACGCGAGAGTGTGAGTAGGCGGCGCTGCGGCAGTGTGCGCTGTGACAGTGTGGCCGTCTGCCGTCATCGCTGCTCTCGTGTTCGATCGCGGGTCCGGCCGGCGAATGATACGAATGACGTGCGATGATAATACGTCCCGACAGTTTTACACGATTTTGAAATAAAAGCGTAAACAACACGATGAAAATATTCAATCGTAAAAACGGCATTTGTTTATTGAATAAGTTTTCATAATCCAGTGAAAATGTTTGCCCCTCAGCGCGGTGCGTTATTATTTGTGATAAGTTTTACCTGTGTTGTTGAGTTTGCGATAACTTTTAATCTGGAGACCAGGATCCCGGTAATCAAACAGGGGCACGTTGGATCCTACTTCGGCTATTCTGTGGCAGAACACCAGACCGTGAATGGAGATGGACTGAACACAAGCTGGTATGTTTTTTTTTTTATGTGCTATTGTTTTTTTTTATCAACTCGCCGTAAACAAAAGGCCTTCGGATGTCCGAGTTCTACAGGTGTTTGGGCAAAACCTGAGCGAACACGGGCTCCTTAGTTCTTTATATATTAATTAACTTTTCTATTTTAAAAATAGATTTAAATGTTATTATTATTAAAAAATGTTATCGTATAATCTGTCTATGAATCGCAAAATGTTATAATAAAATGTTATCAATTACCTAACTTCTCAAATAATAGTGAGATAAGACAATGTACAATTGCTTCGTTTCGTATACGTAAACACCGCGAATTCTCGTATTTCAAAAATGTGGGGTATAAAAGCAAAGGCAGCAATATACAAAAAATAAAAAATAATGTTTTGAACGCAGTCACAGAGGATTTCTAATTTAAAATACAGTGAAATCTAGATTTTATGTACCTATATATCCTTTCTAAAAACATGTTTCCTACAAATTTATAGGCTATGTTTCCTATGAAATCTCGAATTCAGTAGGTACATATAAATTAAAAATCCTCGATGACTGCATTAAATTTTTTTTTAATATTGCTGCTTTTGCTTTTATATCCCACAAATGATAATTTTAACGAAACAATAATATAGATACTTTTAAAATACAATATTATTTTCTTTTATTCAAATAAGAATTGCTTATAGATACAGTAGCCGGCAAACATCTTGAAATTTTACGGCGTAGTGGGGGGAAGTTTGCGCATGTACCATTCCACCAACGAAACCCAAATTTTGTCTTCTGCGCATTCCCCCACTACGCCAAAAAATTTCGAGAAGTTTGCCGGCAACTGTACGAGAATATGGATAATAATTTATGAACTTACTCTGAAATATAAGTATTTAAATTTTTTGTGAGATGTGTACATTCCAAAAGTAGGTACTCAGGTAGGTACCTATGAATGTTAGGTTTTCACGGCCACTCAGAATCTTCTGGTTTGTCTTCTGGGGTATTATGCCGTGTTATTACGACCTTTCTGGCTGACGTTTCAGATCCCATCGTCCATCGTCAGCCCTGATGATGGACCCTGCAATGGGATCCGAAACGTTGGCCAGAAAGGTAGCTATAAATAACATGTCATAATACCCCAGAAGACACAAACCAGAAGTAGGTACCTATATTTAGTTATTTATCGAGACTTTAAAGTCTCGTTATATAATTTAATAGCTTTATTATTATTTAACCAACTAGGTATTAAAAATTAGGTCAACATTAATTATGCACGTAGTCAAAAAGGAAAAGTAAATTCTGTGCAATAAAAAAATACATGTTGATTAATTTGGGCTTGATTTATTGTTATGATTTGCGGGCATTACAATTAATATACATACCTACACAAAGTTAACATTGTAAACATTATAATTACATCCAGTAAACAAATGCTAACACAAAAGTGTGTCAGAATATTCAGATCCTACCATTGCTCTAATTATTCTACTTGTTTTTCCGTACATTATGCGATGAATTAATGTATTCAGTGGCGTAAATACGTCGAGGCGGCCCACGTTAGATAGGGGCCCAAAAGATCTGCGCTCCGCAATATGTGTACATTTGGTATCGACATTTTTCCCATCGCGAAAATGGACCAACCATTTTTAAAATAAATCAAGAAACGGAAGTATACCTACAATTAAAAAAATCATTTCTTACTTATCTTACGAAAACATTATCGATGTATGCAGTAGTACTCCGCTAATGTACAGGACCAGACTATCGCCGAAGCAAAACAAGATTTTTTTTAATTGCGAGTACCTACACATAATTGCATAAAAACACACATTTCTTTTTTCATGAAAGTGGATATTACAGGAGGCATAAGGCCAATTTCCTTCTTAATATTTTAATGGATTGATTGCGTCAGGCGCGTGCAGTGAGAGCAAGAAGCATGACTTTTATTTTAACGTATATTTGGTAAAAGAAATCAAAATTAAATATTTATCTGGCAGAATATTATAAAATATTAAAATCTGAATAATATGTTAAATATTGTGATAGGTAGGTATATTACGATATATATCTGTTATTTCGGTTTCTTTTCAAAATATATGCTTAGAAAATAAGTCATGCTTCCTGTTCTTAATGCACGCCCCTGAATTGCGTATAACTTAATTTTATATAGGTACTTACCTATATAATACCTGTATAAATGGAAATCGTTAAATCTTCGGGTAGGTACCGGAAGATCCAAAATAGGATTGGGGGCCGGAGTGCGGTGACAAAGTGACCCCAGTCAAATTTGCGTCTTCATGAAGTACAATGGTTTGAAAATGTTTTAAAATATTTTTAATTACATTTCTTATACAATGCGAACAAGATTCTACTAAATTTTTCGTAATTTTACAAAAAAAAACCGTAGTATTTTGACGTCTCACAAGCGTCTGACTGACAGAAACCGTGCAAGCAGAATGAAGAAAGCGTATCGTATAGAATATTGACAATTGTCTATGGAAAAGCATGATTTTTTCTACTTTCGATAGTCTTATTAACATTATCATTTTATTTTCTTTGGGTGTTGTATTCTTTGGGATATTTATAAGGATTATAATTATAGATAGTTTTAAAAAATAAATTTTTGGTGTCCCTTTCCGGAACGAGAGTGTTAACATGAAACCGTGGGGGTTAAAATAAATAATTATAGTTGCCAGCCTATTTAGTCACAAAGTCACTAAGTAAATCGATGACTGCACGGCCAATACATCATCTGCATAATGTTTTAAATGTTAAGGGGGCGTGTGTCAAGCCTAAAGTATAAAAAGAGTGGTGTATATATAATAATCGACTTGGTGGTAATGTGGCGGCTGGCATATTATTTTTTAAAAGATGCGAAATCTTTTCACGTTAAGCGTATTTTATATGTAAAAAGTAAATAAAAACGTATGAAATTACTTAGTTTTTCGTAAGGACCAGGATATTATTTCATGTCAACCGATTTTTAATTCTAGACGTTTTCTATTTAAAAGTTTTCCATTGAATACAATACACATAAAAAAGACCATTCCATTTTAGTTACGTCATTGTAATTTACAAAATTCTTATCGATTTATATCTTCATTTTATCATATTTAAGAACTGAGTTCTTGACTGGCTCTGTCCAAAGTTCTGCGTATTTGATTTCTTTCTTTCAATTAAAATTTTGTATATTAAAATCATTGTGTTTAGCTTTAGTCCTTGTTTTACGGTGAACCAATTTAAATCTGTTAACATCTTTATAATTTTATAGTAAATCTATTTCTGCTTACAATTTCTCACGTAATTTTTTTATGTCTCCTTACTTAATTACAAAACGTCGTTACTTAATTAGAAAATATTGCAGCCAAATTGTTTCCACCACTTCTATTTTTTCTTCATGAGTTCTATCTTCGTCGCCTTGTGTCTGCATTAATTAGCCTTGATCGATATATATATGTATATTTGTATCCCTTAAGGAGTTTTCTTTCTTCCCTCTTTCTCATTTATTAGGTATGTGTTGTGTCCAAGAATGTGTTCTAACCATTGGTCCCATAGATTTTCAATGGTGTTTATTAAGGACCTCTTTTCTAGTACTGTCCTTAGATCCATTTATTTATAATTCTCAGTCCAGTCCATTCTTTCTACTCTTCTTAGCACCACATTTGGAAAGCTTTCAATCCATTTCTCTCCAGTTTCACATCTGTATAATGCTGTGCTTCAGATGTAAGTTACAACATATTTTTTCGTCTTTCTGTTTATACCGAGTGCCTCGAAGCAAACTCTTCAGGGGATTCTTCTTCATTCCATTTCAAGTAGAAAATATTCTTTACATTTTGGGTGAAATGTCGACAGTTAAGAAGACATTAAAATTAATATAAGTAAAATAAACTAATTAAATAATTAAAACCTTGCAGAAATTGAAAAATATCATTTTCGTAAGGTTTTTGTCATTTTACTTGACTTTTATTAAAGCGAATTAATTTTCAATACTACATATAAGTTACTGAGATAATGATGATCCAACGTTTTACACAAAATTAGTCAGAAATATTGAAAAAAAACTCAATCTTGATGTGGTTTATCTTCTTAACTGTCAATGTTTCACTAAAAGTGAAAAAAATATTTTCTCTTAAAAATTGAAGGAAGTTTTTGCTACTAGCTACGACATACCCTGTATGTGATTTGAAAATTTGTTGAGATGCTTAAATGTCTAATATTTATAAATTTTTCGTTGCGATTTAATTATTTAAAACATAGAGTCATATAACGCCACCTGTATATTTATAATTTAGTCGTTTTACGACTATTCTCGCCGCTGAATAATTGTCCGTATAACGAGTTTCGCAAGACTCATAAAAAGTAGAAAGAAGTCGCGATTCCTGTTTGGCCGATAAACCGATGCGACCATAATGGGTCAGCGCTCTGTTAAGTCGCTCTCTGCTGAATCTGCATGCGACAAACTTTTCAGCACTCGCAAAAACAGTTTTATAGCCAAGTTTTTAACCCGGGATCACTAGCACCGTTAGAAAAAAATTATCATTTTTCTGTATAACTTGGTATCATTTTTTGCTGTAAAGTTTAACGATATCTTTTGTTTCGCGAACTCTCTTTGAAGTCCGTTATTATGAATGTTTTCGTAAGTGTTCTTAAAATTACTACCATTAATTTACTCTGGGAAAGTTCAATGTAACGTATAATTTATATTAGGTCCTTACATATGAAATTGGCGTTTTGCCGTACTGGCAAATTTGATCTCAAATATCTTCTCTTTGGTTAGGAATTCCAAATCCAAATTTATACAGTTATTTACTCATGTATTTTTGTTTTGAAAATTATAATTCATTTGTTTTTTCCTCAATTGTTTTTTTCTTTGCGTCACTCAGTTTACAAAATGAAAAACTTGAAATATCGCGTTATTTACGAGTACGAGTTCCACCGTGGCACCAGTGCTGCAGAAACGGCTCGAAGGATTAATGATGTGTATGGCGATGGTGCCGCAAAAGAAAACACAGTGCGTTTTTGGTTCCAACGTTTTCGTTCTGGAAATTTCGACCTGCAGAACAAGCCCCGTGGAGGCCGGAGACCAAAGTTGATAATGAAGAATTGAAGGCTATTGTGGAAGCGGATCCATCGCAAACCACATCCGAGTTAACTGCAGGCTGCGGTGTTAGTGATAAACTGTTTTAATCCACTTGAAGCAAATTGGTAAGGTGAAAAAGCTTGAAAGGTGGGTACCTCACGAATTGAGTGAAGCAAATCAACAAACGCGCGTTGACTGCTGCGTTGCATTACTCAACCGGCACAATAATGAAGGGATTTTAAATCTTAAATCTGGCCAGACGATTACGGCAGATGTCTATTGTCAGCAACTGCAAACTATGATGGAAAAGCTAGCTGCTAAACAACCAAGGCTGGTTAATCGCTCTAGGCCAGTGCTGCTTCATGATAACGCTAGACCACACACTGCACAACAGACGGCTACCAATTAGAGGAGCTTCAATTGGAATGTCTAAGACATCCACCGTACTCTCCGGACCTTGCCCCAACAGATTACCATTTTTTTCGAAATTTGGATAACTTCTTGCAAAGGAAAAATTCAACTCCGATGGGGCAGTCTAAACCGCCTTCAAAGATTTTATTGATTCCCGTCCGAATGTTTTTTTTTAGTAAAGGGATCGATGAACTACCTATGAAATGGCAAAAGTGCATAGATAGCAATGGTACATACTTTGATTAAATAAATATATTATAATAAAAAAAAATCGGCTTTATGTTCCTCCCATACTAAACGCCAATTTCATATGTAAGGACCTAATATATCTGCCGTAGTAAAAATACAAATTTTGATTTCATTTTTTTAAAATTTTTTTTTTTTAATAGAGATGCGAACACGGTGTACGTGTCAAATCAATATTTTTATTATTTTCAAACTAAGCTAAACGCTTGTGCTATGAAAATAGGACTAACTAGTCTGCTAGTCTGGAGTGAGGTTCGAACCCGCGACCTTTGGATCACGAGGCGAGTGTCCTAACCACAAGACCAACAAAGATCATATATTCATAACTATCATGGTTGCTTGAACATTTTCGACTCATTATTAATTAAGGCAGAAATCTACCTTTAAGGTTTTTGCTACTAGTTATGAGCAACCTTGTATATATATTTGGATATTATTGCATTTTATACTTGCGTGAGGAGTTATATAATTTTTATCAAAAATAATAAGTCGTTATCATGTGTTTTTGAACTGAATTGAACACCTTCAGATTATTATTATGTTATCAACAAATGTTTGAAATATCTATTACTCACGTATCTAAATATAAATCAATATATTTATTAATAGCAAAGCTTGCAATTTTATGTACCTAAAGACAACCAGTCTATATATATATAGCATAGCTTGCAATATTACGTACCTAAAGGTAATCAATCCACTTATTAATAGCAAATATTTTTGTCGGAAATGCGTGCAATCTACTAAGTATGTATGTACTTACGTCCTTTAAACCAGCAAAGTGCATTTATCTTATATACCTAAACATAAATTGACCAAAAAAGAATACAAAAATACAGTTTTTTTGTACCTGTTTGGGATGCAACCTCCGAACGCAAAATCGACCACATATTTGTACCTGCCTACGAGTCGCTTTCTTACCCAAAGATTGAGGCAAGAGAATTACCAGTGCAAGACCTGCTTTAAGTCGTTAAAGAAATCTCCCGTCAAAAGACATTAAAACACTTCGCATACAAGTTCGCTCGCTGTTCGCCCTCAAGTTGTACCGTTAGCCAGCGCTTGAGTGATCTCTCGCTTTACCTGTGGATATGAGAAGGTACCTATTAAGTGTGCGACTTCTTACCTGCAGGCCAAGTACATGTCTTCCAGTAGCGTACTCAAGCCGTGGATTTAGGTTATGCTGCGCATATCCACGTATTTTTACTTACAGGTTCATCTAAGCTCGAGCTTCTTTTATCTGGGAAGAAATGCTACCTTTCAGTAGCATTTTGTCGTCAAAAGAAAACCTGGTCTTTATGTTCTAGAAGTATACAAAAAGAATATATTTATTAGTAGTGGATACAATATATCTAAAAGGAAATATAAATAATATTAAAAATAACAGCGTTACTTAAGAAGAAGTACTTACAATTTCAAATAGTAAAAATACAAATGTAAAAAAAATGTTACCCAAAACTATCAACATATCAAAGTCAACAACGGGTTCCCTCTTAAATATAGTCAAGTTTGTCTGCAAATTCAGTAAATTCATTTCCAAGTCTACAATCCTGGATAACTGGAGAGTGAAAGTGATAGTTATTTATTACATTTTTGTGGTGGAAAAAATCTCCTGAAAGCGTTGACCTGGGGACCTGAGACGTACACCGGAAATAAGAATATGTCTGTCGATTTGGAGTTTAATAATTTTTAGAACGACTAGTTATTTATTCTTGCAATGGATAGATTATTATTATTAAAAGGAAATTTCAAAGTCATTAAGTGGAACATAGAACATAATACTATGATATTAAATAATTTTAAAAATTAAATTCCTTTTTCAAGTCGGTTTCAAGTACAATTTTGCCCTGCTTATTCCAGGTGAATGCGTGTCGTTAATGTACATACATTTGGGATATATTTTGCCAAAAATTATACAAAATGTATAGTATGCACTTTATTTTTCATTTATAAATGGCGTTAGATATATTTTTGATGTTTATAGCGTTAAGTTTGTGGGTGGATATAATTATTAATTTTAATTAAAAACTTTGTATTAACCACTTGGTAATTTTACGTCTACCGGTTTCGATACCACTGTATATATATGATTATCATTTTTATCTTTTTTTATCATTTTCCGCCTTAGATCGATATCTAATATTTATTTTGAAAGAAAGTACAAACAGTAAAAATAAAGATAAAAATTTTAAAAGTATCATACGAGGTGCAGGAAAACAATGGAAGAAAAAATTGGAAATATGTAAGTGTTAACTATGTAATAATCATTTGTCCAATAAATGGCACTGAAATTAAATAAAAACTTAAACATGCAGGCTTAATACCTAATACGTGAAATAAGTATGTGATTTAGATTTATTTCGTAGAAATTATAGTCATGCACAGCATTTTTGTTTGTACGGAGCGCACGCCCCTGATACGTAGCCTGCTAGGGCCTAACCACTCGAGATGAAAGATTTTGCAGTGTCTACGGACATCCCATTTCTTCCTAAGGTCAAATAAGTCACTGCTTTCCAATTTATGAGATTTGCTTGGCGATTTTGATTCTTGATACCCTTTGTCTGGTTACTGCTTATCCTTTTACTAAACAGGTTTAGATAGTATCATAAATTGAAATATGGCAGATAGACAATGCAATCTAATTTTAAAAGAAAATTATCCCGCACATTGATTATTTATTATTGTTCCAGCATATTATTTATAAGCAACGAAGGAATGCTAAAGAAATTTTCACTACGCTCCTTCCCCGAATTAGTCCATTGTATCGAGGTTTTATTTATTATTTTTACCGTGTTATAATTTATTTTTAACACATTACGTCAACTCTTCCATTTTTTTTCGAAACTGAACGGTTTGCACTATTTATTGACAGTTAAATAATTAAGTTTATAGAAATATGTTTATAAAATGTTTTATTCGTAATAATTTTACTATTACTTGTAATAATTTTGTTATAATATATGAGTACTTTAATTTTTATGGGAACATGTAACTGGATGGTTGTTTATTTTTAAGTGTTTCTTAATTTTTTTATTTTCTGTATATTTTTCATTGTTACCTTTTCATTTTCCAAATAAAAATAACGAAATAAATTACACTCTTTAGCGAAGGATAGACTCGTAAGATGCGCGTCACACGTGTCAACACCACATTTATGTCAATGGGAAGATAACCTATTGATAAATGACCATTTCATACCGAAGTTGTGCTGCATATTTATCACCCACTTCAGTGGCGTCGAACCTAGGGCGCGCGTGCCATAGATGGCGTGCACAAAAATTTACCTGGCACTTGA